>OZ026627.1:68521557-68552557 GCA_964020975.1 Hermodice carunculata
GTCAATTTTCATCCAATTTTGACTATGTTGGACCCAAATTGTAGGTATTGAAACGCTGCATATTTTTGTAACCTATAAAGGTCAAAGGTCAAAGGCCACGGTTAGTTGGACCTTTGAAAGTTTCATCTAACCATAACTTAATTTTCATCTGATTTGGTTCGTGTTCGGCTTAATTGTAGGGTTTGCAATACTGCACATTTTTAAATTTACATGTAACCTTTTGACGTCAACGGTCAAGGTCATTTGGACCTTTGAAATGTTCATCTCTGCGTTCTTAAATATGTTTAACATCTTAGATGCTTTAAAACTTAGCAAATGACTTTTCTCGGTCTATTGCTTTCTCGAGCAATTACTAGTTTTTTTTTCAGAGAGGATTATTTGGCCCTGCTTTATACGAATCTGCCTCCTGCCCGCTAACTTCCTTGCTGCAGCCTAGGTGGCAGCACAGAAACCCAGTTTATGTGACCACCTCCAGCTATGACCCAGAAGGACAACTCAGCTATCACTTTTCTGATTCTGCAAAGCGAAAGCTTTTTTCATAAACCCATACCTTTTATGGAAAGGTTGCGAGCCACAGATTATACAAAATAATTGCATTGAGGCCCTTTGGCAATAGTTATTGTATAAACAACCATTTCTTTGCCTTTGGGCAGAAAATAAAAAGAGACTTGCTATATGTACAAATATAAAAATAACTTTTTAATGGTGCAAACAAATTTTACAAGGCTTGCACGACCTTACTTTTCATGCATATGTGAATTGAAAAAAGTCCAAAACTTATTCGATTTTTAATGGTTTGTTTGGGGATCATGGAGCCATATAAATCATGCCCCATTCTGTGTAACATCAACAATTTTAAGGGGTTTTTAACTACAAAACAAACGCAGGTAAGATAAATTATTTTTAGCCATATATCAAGGCCCCAGCTGAAATTTTCATCTAGCCATATTTACAAATTTTGAAGGCACACAGACAGATTTGATTTAAAGCAAATATTCTTTTCTAGTTCTTAGTTTGTTGCAACTGAATGCATTATTTCTGCAATCAAAGCACAAATGTATCTTTAAACACTAACGGCAGAATAATCATGAAGTTAAACAAATCTTACCCTCTCCCCAATTTCTGTTCTGTCCCCACCTGGCAGAATTTGCAAATCAGGTTTTAACGCGCATGCGTCCAGAACACGGCTGTACATTTCCCTGCGAAACTGCTTTTCAAACAATATGTTCTTCCTCAAAGAGAGATTCTGAATCCATGCTTGCTGAGGAACATATGCCACTGATTCCTAGTATAAAATAAAAATATTTCTTAATTACATGTCCATGTTGTATGTACATTTCTCAACGTTTAACAAAAAACGAGCAATAAATTATTGCAATAATATGTACAAACTGCCGCAATACAGGTGCAAGTATCTCCCCTTACATGAATTGGCAATGTTTAGAGGAAATTATGAGAGTTGTATTACACTTATTAGAAAATCGTGCACCTTTTCTTCGTTATGTTTTAAACAAAGATCAAACAAATGCCACTTTATAATAGAAGTGACATGCGTGTGTTACTGATTTAGCAATGTATCACCATGACTGATGCAAAACATGGATGACTAATCCTCCTGTTCAGACTGAGACATGATGATGATGATGATGATGATGATGATGATGATGATGATGATGAAGATGATGATGATCATGATGATGATGATGATTTTATTCGGAATTCTACCAGTTTGATACAGGTGCACCAGAGACAGGTGTAAGTCCCCGATGCATTCATGATAACTTATAATACTGGCAATGCGGGAAACTAATCATACAGGAGTCAGATATAATTCTTTTTATCTTCACACACTAAAAATTGTAATAACTTTAAATATTAACATAGCAATGTGCACGAAATGCCACTCTACAATACGAGTTGACCGGAGCCTTGGCATTAATGTCCCCCCCCTCCCCCCCCATTGGACAGCAGAGTGCAAGCCACATGGCGGGCAAACGAGAGAGACGAAGACATGAACAGGATATGGGAGGAGGTTATGTCGACAAAACATGCAACATTATGTGTAGTAAAGATGTTAAAGAGTATTATTTCTATATGATTTAATACACCACGCAGAAGTGCGTTGGGTACTAATCTTCTCTTTCAAACAGTCTCTTCGTCGGAAGTATGTTTCCAGCAGTTTTTATTGACTTACTTACTTACTTACTTTATACTTACTTACTTACTTTATACTTACTTACTTACTTACTTACTTACTTACTTACTTACTTACTTACTTACTTATTTACTTACTTACTTATAGGTCCAATAATTTCACGTATGCTAGTCATTACCTTCATACTTAAGGAACCACCAAGTTGCTCCATTTCCCCCAGCATTGCCGAGACGAGCGACGACTTTCCGCTCCCCACCTGTCCCACCACTGCCACCAACTCTCCTGTACGTACACTTAGATTGATGCTGGAGAACAAAACAACAATTAGCTACAAAAGTCTGACCACACACTTGAAAGACCTTTTTAGAGGAAATTTGAATCTCGCATAATTATGATCAATTTGATTGGTCCCATTGTGCGGAGAGTAGCATTACTGTCCATTCATACAGCCCGCCAGGAAACTGGATAAACAGACAGAAAGACGGATAGACAGATGGATAGATCGATAGACAGACAGACAGACAGACAGACAGACAGACAGACAGACAGACAGACAGATAGATAGATAGATAGATAGATAGATAGATAGATAGATAGATAGATAGATACAAAATAGAAAAATGAACAGACAGATAGGCATACAGACAAACAAGTAAACAAATAACTAAAATTGGGACTTACTTTCTGAGTGCAATACGATCATCAATTCCCCACGAGAAATAGCCTCTATTAATGTTGATGTCTCCATCTGTTTGAAAAAAAATAAGTCCACTTACTGATCACAAAAAATTCACCTTCCCAACAAACATTGTGTGTTTCTGATTATAACCAATAAAACTGAAAGTATAGTCTGCATATTGGCAAAACTTGCATCTGGTCCGAATGTTTGTTGTATGTATTTATAAATGGCCATAGAAATAAATGATAATCTTCTGCATCTAAAATATGATCTGCAGCGTCTTAAATCAAAACAGTGCAGTCCTTAAATTTGCAGTGATTTTTTGTTTGTTTGTTAAGTGTTGTAAGCCTGGGGTCTGATTATATTTAGCATCTAATACTGGCCGTGCTTAAGTACATGTTTAAAGTTTAAAGATTTATGCAATGCCGTCCACCTAACAACAATGAACAAACTTGTATTGTCCAGTTAAAAATACCACTGGAGAATTAACTTTATCGATACACGTGGTGAACACGACAAATATTTCTAGCTTTTCTTTCACTTTTGGACTTTTGCTTTTAAAATGTGCAACGCGTCAAAAGGATACAAAATTGTATATGTTCTGCATGTGTGTTTCGTATCACAGGCACAAAAACCCTTGCAGATTATCTAAGCTTAGTCGGATAGTTACGATTTTAGTAGCTGTAGTATAAGGCCATTTACGGCCATTGTTTCGGACGAATAATACAACAGTTGTACCTTTAGGATAATCTTGCCCTGTAAGTTCTTGTACTTCTTCAAGCTGCAAGAATCTGCTTATGCGCTTTAGCGACACTGAAGCCTGTTGGTAAACGTGCAGAATTTTGGCATTACAAACAGACCTTGTAACAGAGTCTACACGTAATTTGCAGCACACGTATCACAATTGACGGACAAAAGCACTTCAGTGGTGTTGATGTGCGTAATACTTTTATGTCCTCTTTATCTAAGTATGCTGTCAAGTGCTGAATGTCTCCCGCTTTAAACCCTCCATAATATTTGCGTGGAAGATGCTACTTATTTATTGTGAACTCTGCAACGGAAAGTGTCATTTGACTTTATGGTTATCGTATTTTTCGTATTGAAATATGTGTTATGAATAAAACATGATCAAAACCGTTTGTTAGCGCAAGATGAATGTATCACAGAAAAGCTGCTAGTCTGGGGCATGCTATCCTGATTTGTCTTTTCTAAATTTTTCATTTTAACTGTTTTCTATTAAATACATAAAAAAAGAACAAAAAAACAAAAACAAACAAACACGAAAACGCACTAGATGAGCAGACAATATTTTACATACGGGCTCTTTGGGGGCGACCTGAGCGGGAAAGTGCTACACCAACCTGGATGATTGAGTTGATTGTCTGCGGTAGTAGAGTGAGTGGGAAATTTAAGAGATTGATTAAGGACAAGGACACAAACGCTGTCTGAGCATCAAGGACATGGTCCGGAGAGGACAGTACGTAAACAGTGAAACACCCAACGGCAACCTGTATATGAAAAAGGGGGGAAACATGTTCACTTTGAAAAACCCGTTTCATTTCCATCTACTTTACATCGAGTTTCACATTGAATCTATCATTCTTTGCACAGCTTCCGAACCATTAAATGTGATGTTGATCAAAAATTATTCAGGATGTCCAATTTGATAAAATGTGGAAAAGATTTTTTTTAAATATGGGCATTTGTTTCTCTAAAAGGGAACGTTGATCTTAAAACAAACGACATTTGACATTTACTTGTCAAATGTCTATGAATTTGGATGTGAAATGAAGACCTTTATTGTAAATGAGAAACATGGAATCAATTTGCTAGAAAACGCCAATATATAGCTCCCCATTACCAAAAATACATCCACTTTTCAGACGACTACCTTACTTTCCATCAACATTTCTATCAACCACATTAATGCAGTAACATGGTGGACAAGATCAACATTTCAAAGCAGATTAACCAGAAATGGAGAGCAGAACCAGGTGATGTAGTTGACGGAATTCAAAATGGCGGCCTTCCTCAAGAGCCTCAACTCCCGATCTCGCGTTGTCGACACTCGGTCACGAAAAAATGGTTCCCATGCATACAACTTCAGAACCTTTAAGTGAAGACAAGGAAAGGCATCAGCGTCATGAAAGTTGAATTGAAAGACACCTAGTCTAATCTGCATTTGTGCATGATATTAACCTAGACCCATATCATATGTGACCTCGCTTGTGCTTATTCCTACGCCCGTTTTTTTTTCTTTCTTTTTGTTTTGTTTTTTTATCTGGTATAAAAAATTAGACACATTAAACTCAAAAGAATGCCGCTCAAGTTTGAATTCTTGGATTCTTGGTAATTTGCGACAAGCAAAATTGTGTTGAGGTTTGCTTGTCGGAGGCAGAGAAGCTTATAATAAACGTAAGTTCGTTTTCCAAAAGATGTTTAAAAAGCAATATTTAGCTTTCAAATGTTTCCTAATGGCGGTTCATATCGGCCTGCGACACAAACGCTCAAACATCCCTTCCTAGTTACTGCAATGCGGGAACAAGGGGCTTGACTATTTTTGTGGTATATGCTATTCATTATCGTTAGTCCGTCTCAATCGAAACATTCTGTGTCACTGCATGTAATTCTGGCAATCGAAGGCTGCAAACCTCTCCAATTATATTTCGCCACTCTAACCCCATACCCACACTCGATATCAACTCTGTTGCCCTTTTCCCCGCGAGGAAAGCCATATCGTCGTGTGAAATGTAAATGACTGTCATCCTCATAAACATATTATTTCGTGATATTTGCTATTTCCTGTGAATGATCTTAGCTCACCTTAATGCCAGTCATGATCTGGTTCACCAGCTTTATACGCGTATCTTTATATCGCATCTGCTGAAACTAAAAGATAATTACAACAAATTAATTTAAATAACTGGATACAGAATTTTACGCTGAGTACGCAGAATAAATTAACGTGTTGATTTGGTACGCTGCTGTAACCCTTATGTGTTTCGAACATAGATGCATCTTAGCGTGTACATCTCTGTTTCCAAAATCGATACTGCTTGCGTGCATAAGGAAGGCGGGGACGAGGAACCGGTAACACTTCACAAAATATCTGCCCCTTGTCTGTTTCAAAACAGAAGGGGGGGGGGGGGGTAAATGGGTGCTAGTGCACTGCTAAACTTAATAATCTTGCCCCAGTACAAGGTACGCAGTATAATAAGAAAATTGAAAAATAATGAGCTGGCTGATATGACGTATGATAAACAAAGGGGCCTCCAGTATGAAAGTACGATTTCTAAACATTTTCAGTACCCTAGTACGGAAAAGCGCTCCCACGAGTCCTATCTTTGGTATGATTTTGTTGATATAAGCCTGATCTAATTCGAAGCTATAATTTATTATGTTCAAAGTTAATACATCAGTATTTAACACTGGTTTATCAGGTAAACATTACTATTCGATTTTTTTGCGTTCAAACCTTTATCGCGTTTAAAAAATTCGCCATTTTGATTTTCCTTCTGAGCAGACAGCGACACAAAAAATGAGCTAGGATGGAAGATCTCCGACTGCCACAGACAATATTTTAGCATCGATAGTTTTGGTACAATGCAATTATTACTGGGGGGAGCAGATATCAAAGCAAATATTGTGGCGCTGATTGTCGTCAAGTATGTATGTTCTTGGTCTGAAACTGATGATGGAGCTGTTGGAATACATCTCACATGTTTCCCACTCGACCGATACTTATCTCCCCCTGAGAGGGAAGTAGCGTGCTTGAGGTAAGTGTGGTTCTCAGCCTCTGCATTTCAGATAGCACCGTAGGTCTGGGTAAATCTTTGATCTGCTTCCTTTGCTGTTGCTTGTCCATGTTAATTAGTACTTTTAAGCCAGCCTCTTGGTTGCTTTATGCTCATCTTTGAAATATACAACTTATCAATTTCCAAAAGTAGAGAGACAAGGAAAACTGAGTCTCAGTATCAGTATTCCTTGTCTCAGGTTTAACTGGTGTCTTTTGTCAGCTTTGGTCTTAGGGAAACAAAATGAGTTTAACTTCTTAATGCCAATATTTATTTATGTCATGCACGTAACTTGTTCTTCGAAATTACATTCAAAATGATGTCTCAGGTATATGGGTGCACCCTAGATGGTTTGATGCCTTCATGAAATACATACAGTTGCTTGTTTTCGTGAAAAAATTTATGCACTCTGAGTCACGCCATTATCTGAATGTGTCGGGTTTATAACTATATTATTTCCTATTTATTGTTACACATGATACGTTCTCAAGATAAAGACTAATATGTTGTAAATTATATGCAATGACCTTGTTGGAGAAATTGTATTTATGGACATCAAAGCTCTGTCGATAGTTATCTGATCATTGCTCTTTAGTTCAGATTCTGCGTCAAGATAACGCTCTGTCCGAAGGAAAGAAAGTTCAACTTGGTGACGCAATATCAAATTTAACACCAAACAATATGAATAACATGCAGAGTTGAAATTATACAGCCCTATCACACACAAATCTTTACTTTGTAATATAGACGGCTTATTGTACTATACTTGGACGCATCATGGAATAAACCCCGTTCCATTGATGCCCCCGCTTTAAAGGGGTAGTTTTCCGAATAAAATTATTACTTATTATTAATTATTAGACATAGTTAGACGTTTTGCGCTCTTGTTTTGTGTACTTTGAACTGTATATATTTTATTTTCAGGGAGTTGAATGTAACATTAAAGGGGGGAGAGGTTTCCCGTGCTGGCGTGCGGGGCATTCTTATTTGCGCCGTACTCGTGTACCGGGGGCTCCTTTAACTTCTTCACTTCGTAAAAACCATTATCTATAAATTTTCTTATTTTTCGAAATTTATATTGGGACAAATTTGCTACCTGTAACAGAGCACTGGACACCCCACCCCACTCCACCCCACCCCACGCCACCCTCACTCTCTTTAAACTACTTGTAACGTTTCATGGTATAAATCTGGTCGTAGCAATATTAGGTCATTCATTTTCCCTTGATTTTTGTTAAAGCATCATTTTGAATCTGCATTTGCATACTAAAACTTGGAAGCGGGTACCAGACAGAATGGAAGCACGTGAGTGCCTGAAAAACTCTCTTCCGTTCAGAATGCAGTACATACATCTACATACAAATAAAATTTACCTGCAGGTTCTTCACTTTGTTTCCAATATAGAACGAGTTAGCTGGAACTAGAATGAGCACAATGGCCAGCCCACCTAAACACGAAGGACCAAGTATTTGCCAGAGAAAATATAATGATATGGCCACAGTCAGAGGAGCAGACCATATTTGATTGAGGAACACAGAACCGTCCTGAAGCTTTTGCGCATCTACTGACATGAGATTGACTATTTCTCCAACGGATACCGTGTTACGAGATTTGCTGGACAGGCGCAGAGCCTATAATAAAGATAGTCAAGATGTTAGTTGCTAGTAAAGTGAAAGACAATAAGTCAAAACGAATATCACAATTTTCAATACAGTAAATTGCTTTACTTTCGCTGTATTCTTATCGTCGCTTATTTTACTGATACTACATCTATTTAGCCATGCCTCAGCCAGTTATGTTACTTTGCCGTCCAGAATTGTTTTTCTGCCAAACAAATGAACTTTTCTTAAATATGTTTAACATCTTAGATGCTTTAAAATTTGGTAAATTACTTTTCTTGATCTTTTTACTTTTCGAGCAATTAGTAGTACTTATGTCAGAGAAACTCATTTGGCCCTGCTTGATACATGAATCTGCCTCCTGCCTGTTAAATTCCTTGCTGCAGCCTAGGTGGCAGCACAGAAGCCCAGTTTATGTGACCACCTCCAGCTATGACCCAGAAGGACAACTCAGCTATCACTTTTCTGAGTCCGCAAAGCGAAAGCTTTTTGCGTAACCCCATACAGTTTTGGGAAAGGTTGCCAGCCACAGATTATACAAAATACTTGCATTGAGGCCCTTTGGCAATGATTTTTGTATAAACAACCATTTCTTTGCCTTTGGGCAGAAAATAAAAGGAAACTTGCTGTATGTACAAATATTAAAATAATTTTTTAATGGTGCAAACAAATTTTACAAGGCTTGCACGACCTTACTTGTCATGCATATGTGAATTGAAAAAAGTCCAAAACTTATTCGATTTTTAAATGTTTGTTTGGGGATCATGGAGCCACATAAATCGTGCTCCATCCTGTGTGACATCAACAATTTTAAGGGGTTTTTAACTACAAAACAAACACAGGTAAGATAAATTATTTTTAGCCATATATCAATGCCACAGCTGTATATAAAAAGTTCACGCTGAGGTCACACGATTAGGAAGTTATTTCCACATTCGTGTAAACTAGTCATTTTAATTTCTGATGAAAGAGGAAGTTTATGAAACAATTGTAATTGCAAGGTGATAATTTAGCTGCTTTTATTGTCATTATAATCAACGGATTGCGTTCTTTTAAAAAATACACACGTTGCAAATGCAAACACCGAACGTAAAACAGGCCGGGGAGAAATACAACGGCATATTCTGGGCAGGAAATTCGCAGCAGCGAGCGCATGTTATACCCGATGTTTCACTTGTGATCGTTTTTTTGCATAATGGGATTTTGTATGCTAGTT
The DNA here is from genome assembly GCA_964020975.1 of Hermodice carunculata. NCBI lineage: Eukaryota > Metazoa > Annelida > Polychaeta > Eunicida > Amphinomidae > Hermodice > Hermodice carunculata. Next base: position 68,531,021 of record OZ026627.1, read on the forward strand.
TGTTGCGAATGTCTTTAAATATGGATGTATTTTGCGACACGTGACTGGCTCTGTTTGATATTTTGGCCTGGTGCGAGTCGGGCGGAAAAGCAAGAATTCTCCGCTTACAGGCTTCTTGCTTAGCGTAAGAACGTTTACAGTGTATCGGGGTTTGGACGTGGAGATGATAGGTATGTGTTACGCTCTAAGCATGGTTCTTGCTTATATCACCTGCAAGATCTGAGGGGCCACTTTGGGTCACAATCGCCCTAACAGGGATTCAACATTTTGCATAACACTCCCTAAAATGAGTAGACTTTGCCTCAAACGGCCAAAAACGGCGTCAAATCTTCTTAATAAAGATCACAATTTGTTTGTATTTGCACTTTTGAACCTGTTTTGGTCATATGTTTTACTATTTTGGTGAACATTTCCCTACCTATAGAATTACTTTTGTGAAAAAGTGGGCTAATGAAGTATAGTTTTTGCAAGGATCGAACGGCACACTTCTCCCAAAATGCCTCCACGAGGAGGCTTCTTGCTCCTACCAAAAGAGCCGTGACCCTCCCCCAACCCCCTACCCTCCCGCCAAAAGCGCACCAAGAACCGAGAATTGCTCCTTTTCATTGAGGGTCGCATTCGATCCCATTAGTGTATCGAAAGAAAGCGGAAGCCTTCTTCCGCTGTATGTACCTTCTGGTCTTGAGAAATTCAGAAACGATAAAATTTACCTTATCGTGATCTTCGATTTTCAGAAAGGGCATCTTTATATCTTTTAATCTTGAGAAAAAATCCTAAAATGAACTTATAATTTAACCGTACATGATCACATTACAATTAAGTTTATTTCCGAACGACGTCAAATTTTCCGACAAACACTACCATGTATGGCAAAATAATCCCATATAAAGATATATACGACGAGAAAGTTAACAAGATCGTATTTTTCAACAATGGCGAGAGTTCGGCTCTTGATGATCATGCACGTGCAGTCCCCCACGGCTGTGCACCTCGCATTTATGCTAGAATCGGCATTTTTATCACAATCTGTTTTTTTTTTTTTTGTTTTTTTTTGTTTTTTTGTTTTAAATAATGGAACAACATGTCATATAACCGAATTTAGATAAAGCATGTTGGATAAAATCTGCAATCAAAGATGTAATTTTCAGTCATTACCAAATATCAAAACCTGGGGAAAGTAGAATGATACGCGTCTGTGTCATGGATACCGTTTGTTAACCATCCTACGCAGCAGCATCAAAGTATACAAGGTTATCTCTAAGGTAAATACGGGGCCAGAGTCCTTACCTTTCTGTAAATTGCTGAAATCATGGCTGACCTTACTCGCATACCAAGTACGTAGCCAAAGTTGATAAAATGATGAACGAAAAGCACTTCAACAAATGACATGAACGACATTGCCACCGCTAAAAGATATCCTTTCCATGCATATGGGTCTCTGTTGCTGATGAAGTTAATAAGTGATCTGTGTACAAGGAACAAGAACGGACGTTTTTTTCAAATTCATGTTCAAACAGAGAATAATTACAAAGTGAAATTCCTAATGTCTGCTTGAAATAACATCTCAAGTGCTGGCGCATTTGCAAAGCTGATAGTCAAATGCCGTTATGGCAATAAAAAATTTGCTTTTACTCTTTCAGTTCATCATTTGGACTGCGTCAACAACTTTCCTCGATCCCCTTTGAGCGCCCCAGCGCCCCCAGGGAAAGCTGTTGACCTGAAATATTAAATTCTATGTAACTACAGGCATGCTGATGCTTGAATGAAAGGTCTTTTTACAAGAAACATGAATCTAGCACCCTTATCATGATTCAGAGTAGTTCGTTTTAGGTATTTCGACTTCAGTTGAATGAAGAAAATTGTCGTTGAATGTTATACAGCGTATGAGCAAGGGCAATTATTTTTGACAACGTGTCTGATGGCTGAGTAATCATAGCAAATAGTAACTATACAAAAAATATACGAATTCATTAACCTAATATCAATGTCTTGTGCACTACCGAAATCCAAACCCATCTTCATTTTGATGAATATGTTAAGGTGGAAGGATATACTGAATTTTCGGGATGAAAAAAACATAATTATTCATCACAGATTGCTGCGATGATGTTTCTCTCACCTGAGTAAGAATGGATTGATAAAAATGATTATGTCGTAAAGTAGTACCAATAGCCCAGCTGCAGCAATCAGTGGCCAAAAGGTTTTAGCCAAGGCCAACGTTAATGATGGGGACCCATCCGAACCAGATTTGAGTCGTTGATATTTAGATATGTTAAAACCATTCGGTTCTGTGTTGCTCTTGGGTGGTTTTTCCACTTCGGAACTACAAAGAGAAACAGAAGATTCCGCACACCACAATGTAACTGTTGTAGTACCAGAAAAAGAACCGTTTGGACACGGTGCGACAATTTATCCATGACAAAACTTTGCAACGTGGATATTCTGAGCATGTAGATCTCATTTCTACATTAGTGTCCCATTGTACATTGGATAACAAATAGGTAATTTATAAGCATGTGTATATCGCAGAGTAATGTTACCCCCCCCCCCTCCCCCAACTTTTTTTTTCCTTTTTTTTTTTTTTTTGCATTAGAACATATTAAAAAACTGGAATCTGGAATGGAACTGTATCATTTGTGGTATATACTACTTTTATGTATTTCTTTGGCTTACACAATAATAAAATAATGATCATTCCTCAAGGTAGCAGTCATTGAAAACTTAGTACGACCGAGAAAGAAAATCACGCTTGGCCATTAATTGGTTGACGTCATCAAACTTTTAAAAGGTCGGTAGTCATGCCAGCGGAGCCCATGGCACTTTTAATCAAGATTTGATGATAAATATCGGACTAAATAAACGATGTCCTACTGTTTGGTCCTGTTCTGTGATGAGGTGGACTGCCATGCTTTGGAAAATTTTCGAACAATATGCGCACATGAATCCTTTTCGCGCAGATCCCAAATGTCTTGGAATACAAGGGCTCGTCTGAAACCTCGTATTATCATCCTGAATGAAAAGATGTCAAGTCAGATGTCGTATCTGTTTGGCAATGTTTTCCCGCATATATTAAATATAGTTCGCTTTAGTTTGATTTTTAAAAAAATTAAACTGATGCAAAACGTTAAAGTAGCTTTTCTAATTTACAGCCTGTTCATACCTAATCTTCCAAACGTTACAAGGCAGCTTCATTGTCCCGTGGATCCTCAAAATTCAGCCTACATACTATATTCCCTTACATTTACAACATTACACCGAGAACCACAATGTGACTATGTTGGTTTTCCGGACAAATCTAATCACGCGGTGGGGGGGGGGGGGCGATAGGAGATAAAGTCCTTCATCGTCTGGTACGAACAGGCTATCTACTTTGTTTCCTTTCAAATCTTTACTTATGCCAACAAGACATTACAACAGACAGCAGAAATCGTAGCCAGTAACTATCGTGAAGTGTTCCGTATCAACTATTTTTTTTACCTTGTTAGCATTGTTTAGGGATATGTTGCACGACTACAATGAATGAAGGAAATCGTTGAATAGAACTAGATTATGTAATCCATACTATCGGCGTGGAACCGACTCGCAAAAAAGGAGTAAAAAAAGAGCTACAAGAAAAGCCTTGTGGAGGTACCTATTACAGGTGTCACAGCAATATTGGAATTATTCGCATGCTCATACCTTTGTACATTTTTTTATTAAAATCCTCGGCTTTGATTTTTTTAAAACGTTTACTGTGTGTTTTATTGCCTCCAAAACGGACCAAGGTCCACATTATCTTCTAAGTGGGGCAAAAAAGACAAGCAGATTGTTCAGTTTCGCCGTCAATGCAGTTTAGCTCGTGATGCTGAAAATAACTTACCCAGTAAACCAGACAAACATCACATACGACGGGAAACTGGCTGTTTCTAACGGACAAGGGTTCTTCGATAAAAAAAGAAGCGCACATATTAATAAATAATTCAGTAAAAATGGTTACTGATGAAGCATTATCCGTTGCACACATTAAGTTCGACAACAAACACATTTACATATTTCACGTTACAAAGAAATTTCCTTCATGATATATGGTCGTTGCAATTTATGTTCTGATTTGGTTTAACGATAGATGGCAGCATTATTTGGATGATATATATATATATATATATATATATATATATATATATATATATATATATATATATATATATATATATATTTATATATATATATATAAGATCATAGCATGCTTCGTTGACAATATGAAGTATATCAACGAGTACTGGATGCCATATAGCAGAACGAGTGAGCGAAGCGAACGAGTTCTGCTATATGGTATCCAGTGCGAGTTGATTACTTCATATCGTCTACAAAGCATGCTATAAATTTTTTATCTCATGTTTTGGTCGATTTGTACTTTTCAATACACAAAGCAAAAATAAGAACGATATTTGCAGAACGTTTTACACCTTATCAGCGCAATTACCGATGAAACCGGAAGACTACCGATACCACCAGAGGAGTGCCGATACCACGGGCAAAGTACCGATACATCATATTGCGACACTGTAACTTTTAGGCCTATGATACGGTATTTATTCAAGCCTGTTATAGTACTCAAATCGACACAAACATTAACACAATCATTATATAGGCCTAATATATATATATACTGAATGCACAAAACACACACACACATATGTTTTTGGTCAAATGTTTCACATTCTTGCCTTCGATCTCCTCTTGCGGATCCATCATGACACGCATTTGACCCCTCCACCCTTAACAAATCAGTAGGTTTTATTTAAAAGGTCATCATGTTCAGCTATAGCCAGTATTGGATAAACCAAAAGCGCACAGACAGTCTACCGGAACAAATATTAACTATTCCAGTGCCAAATTTTCTATCTGGCGTTACACATTCATTGCGTCATTTTTTTGGGGGGGGGTGTTTTGTTTTGTATTTTGGGTCCTCGTTTATCATCTTGCAGTGAACCTTCCGATCCATTGCCTGTCAGAGCTCTTACGCAAGGTGATCAGGCTAAATTGGGTTCTTTTGACGCGGTTTTCTACAAGAGGTGCATGATTGTCACCAACTTGTAGAAATCAAGTGTACCATGCACTGAGGGGCTTCCTCTGGTTCATCAAATGTATCAAGTAAGGATCAACTTACTGATTCCAGGCCCAAGAAAAAGTCGTTCAGGTTACATTTTTTTGAAAGACCATTCTTTTACAGTACTCTGGTCCGGATCCAGAGTGATGTAGAAGGCACGCGGGTAAATGATCACTCGTGGCTATTCTAGCGACTTATACAGCCCTTATTTTTGGGGGTATCTGTAACGTAGATGTGGCCTGTTAGAGAATGGCTTTTTTGATTATCTCGGTTGGATCCGTTACAAATTGCTTCATGTAACTGTTGTTGCCATTGAGACACAAACTGCTATCAGATAATGACGGGGTCTTCAGCGGATAACTATCAGAACACGTTTCGGAGCTTGGCTGTGAGCCAGGGTTGTGACTCACCTTACGAGAGTTTGTCGCACTTGTCCATTTGTCGGCCAATAAGGGGTACGACTCCTCCTGCCAACCCTCTTCCTCGACACCAACTGTGGCATGCACGTCGGCAAACCAGGACGATACAAATTGTGCCAAAACACTCACAAAATATATACACGTGATGACAAAACGAAAGACATCATTGACGTAGCCCTGAAAATAAATCACAAGAACGCGTCATGGGAGACCTCAAATGAAAAATGTGAGCCGCTGTAGCAGTATCGTGATAATACCCGTGTATCATATTGTTATAGTGTTATTGTATTGTATGGTCGTGACGTCATGCCCCTCCACAACTAATAAAGAGCTAAGTGTGTGCCATTACAAACACCTAGACTAGAAACCACGAAGGGCGAAGCAACGGATCCAGTAGGTCTTGAACCTAGACAAACCTGGCTTACTTCTCCATCCAGAGCAGTCCAGGCTCGAATCCCATTGGAACCCCCCCCCCACCCCCTTTTTATTTATTTATTTATTCATTTATTTTTTTTTATGTAAGAACACCTCAAATGTGACCCAAAGACAAAGGAAAATAAGCCGTCGTTTGACTAGACCTGGCTTTGTCATAGAATATACTTAATTTACTGGTAGACTGGAAAACTATAAGTCTGTCTGTACTATTGCTCGAATGCTAGTTCCTGCTGTGGTCAGTAGATGGCATTTAGATGATCATGGTCAGACTGAACTTGGTTTTTTCGAATGACGTCGATGAAGACTCGCAAAGAAATGATCATATTTTGTTAACCAGAATATATATATATATATATATATATATATATATATATATGTACTCTATTCATTCCAACAAGTGCACATTGCCCTTAGGAAAATTTACTTGGAAAATAGGCCAGAAAAACAGGTAATGGACTAGAATTAAGACTGAATAATTGACCTATATCTATGAAAACCAAGGTTTCGTTCCTGATAAAAAATGGGGGTGTACCCTTATTAGAGTATGTGCTATTATTGGAATGAATACGGTATATATAAAACTGAATTGAAAAAAAAATAAAATTTAAAATTAATCCGAAATTAATCCACCCACCCACTCCGACCTGTGGCAGGGCTGTGTTTTGACTACCATAATTAAAGAAAGAATCACTGGTAAGAACGAAAGACACATAGTTTAAATCCAATTATCTTTCCGCATTATTAATTATATCCAAAATTATCTGCGCGGGTGCACGTACTGCCGTTGATAGTCACCAGACGGTTAAAGTAATTTATTTATTGCATTGCAATTAGCCAACTGACCTGTTCAATGGCCCGAATGATCTTCGATCTGAGCTGCACTATTGACGTAAGCGTCACCATAAACCAAAACACAAATAGGATTCCCGAGGACTGCAAGCCTTTCCTGAATTCTAAAGCAATGATAAATGTGACAATGACCTGTTAACAGAAGAGAAGAACCATCGTTAGTTTTGGCGTCTGATTTATATCTCTCTCACACTCTTAAAACTGGGTGACATGTGACCAGAAAGACTGTCATTGTACATGTAGCTGTATCTACATTGTATGTGGTCATTATGACATTAAAGATCTGAAAATGTGTTCATTATCAGTAAGCTGTGTGTCGATTAAACCGTGCTTATTAAATTTGTTCTACCCGAGGACAAAAAGAGAATTTTTTTAAATGAGGAGGAGGAGGAGGAGGAGGAGGAGGAGGAGGATATTTCGAAGGTTTTGTATTGCCATATAGTAACTGATTATCCCCGGCAGGCAATGCGTGAATCAACTTCATAGCTATCTGCACCTTATCCTATATCGATGAGCACAAACTTTGTTTTTCAAGAAGCCTTCTCAAAGCACCAATGCACCAGAATGTTACATAGTATCAAGGATGCTTGGTAGTATGTAAGACGTAAGGAGATTCGCTTGTAACAAGAAAAAAAGTTATGATGTGCAGCTTGCACGGAAATTTGGTTACGTTAGTCAGACATACCATGGTGATCACCCCGATGAGAGGGGCGACAAACTTGACGGCTGAAGGCACGACGATGGGGTAATCATCATAGATAGAGGCCACTACGTGCAGCAGGTCAACTAGGTATGTTAATATCAAAACTACTCCGAGCACCTGAAAGGTTACAACACAATATTATCATCAATTCATTCAGGTTGTACCCCATTTACAGTAGGGCCGTCTCACCCCGGGCAAAAGAGTGGAGACGCATCCATTTAAAATACACAAGGTTAAAAACTCCAGAGAACTTTGAACATACATATACAAACATTTATCAGGAGATGTGCAGATGTCAATTCGGATCGGCACCTACCTACAGTCATCAGCAAGGGCAGCAGATTCCATATCGTAAGCTTCGAGTGGGAACTTGCGACCAATGGCATAAAAAATACTAAAAGCTTCTTGACAATTACCTGGGGCAATGTCTCCGGGACAATTATTTAACTAAGTCAAGAATGGTGACGATATAAAATTTTGCCAAACATCAGTCAATCCTAGACAATATCATTCTGTCTCCTGGTGGGAGAAATAGACTGAGGACCCGCGGGACGGCAACACATAGCCCCCTAAAGGGTGTTGGCTACTGGCTAGGATTAAGCCATGACTTTGTAAATTCTTTTTCAAATCATAAAACATAAATTTTCTATCAGTCTCATGAAAAGGACAAGACTTAGTGAAAGACAAATGAAATGTCCTCCTACTGAGAGTGACAGAAGTTGCACTTTCCACCATTTTAAATCCCAGCGCCGTCGATCGGTGGTCAAACCTACAATACCTGTCCGAGCTTTAGATTTATATTTCACTGCTTCAACTCCTGGTAATTGTATACATACTCTTTTTTTTTTAATTTAACATTAACACAAGATATAACATGGCTGTCGTGAATAACGCTGGTGACAAAATGCAACCTTGTTTGACCCCGTTTATAACTTCACACCAAGACGTTTCAATTAAACAAATAATTACCTTATTTTCTACCTTTCCACATTAACTTTTCAAATGATAAAAACAGGCGTATAACCGCTAAGAGGGTACAGAGGGTGTTTGCCTTTTGAGCAGATCACCCCTTTTCTTTTGGCCAAACAGTGGACGCTTTGAAAACAAAGCTGGATACTGACGTCGAAAATGTATCGAAATAGTGTCTTTTTAACTAAATATGCCGCAATGAAGAAGAAATAAAGTATATGCTTTCAACCACACGCCAAAAAAAAGGCCCATCTGCTAACATGTACTTTGAATGTACATCACGAAGACCGTTCTATAGAAAACGTTGACAATGAGAAATTCCTCTGTGTTATGATCCAGAACTATTTAAGCTTGACTTAGCACGTGGACAACATTGAACCAAAAACAAAAAAGAGAGTAAAAAAAAAAAGGAAAGTGCATTTTTTTAACCTATAGTCAATCTTCTACCATGCGACATTTTTACAACAGTTTTATCTCTCCCTATTCATGCCAGGTACGTTCCTTTAAGCTGGGGGCAAGAATGTCCATGAGAAATTCCATTCAATAAACATTTTGTGATGCTTAACGTACTTTTGTGTACAAAAAAAACTCTTAAAACTATGAGCAGAACATCTTGGTTTGTGTGTACATTATCCATTAGTAAACATTTCAGTGCAATTTTTTAAATGATTTTCAGGAATCTATGATTTGTGTACCCTACACGCTTACCAGTAAATTGCTGATTTGTCCCAAAAAACATTTTAATTGGAACTGTTTCCATAATGCAAAATTTTTCGGGAATACCAAAGCAGGCAAGAGTTTCATCATGCGGAGAAACGCGAAAAGTTTGTTACGGAACGCAGGTTACACTGCCGCGAACGATCGTAAAACAATATGACACGCTTCCTGCATATTCATTCGACTCAGAGAAATGGCTTGATACATGTAGGTGCGATGTTTGAGACACCTAAATGGGTCGAGTTCATGCTCCCCTCCAGGGACTTTAAGGACTCTAAATAAATGGGACCATTTTTAATGACTACCAACTGTACAGTCCTCTACGGTACTACTTATTAGAGCAATAGAAGCTAAAGCATACATTTTTGGGTTGGTATGATCATGATCTACAGATTGGAGCAAAGATCAACACTTGTCCTGGCTTAATTGTTAAACAAACACAGTGATAATGAAACGACAGGGTTTTATGCTGTTTATGTTTATTTCTCTTCCAAAGCAAATGACAAAACTGTAAAAAAAAAAAAAAAAAAAAAAATGGTTTGGTTAGGTTCTTAGCAATATTATCCAACAAAGCGTGTTTAATTTTTGGGTATCTTATTAGTTTATGAAATGTCGCTCTGCAAAGTTGAAAAATCTAACATGTCAAATAAAAACACGAGAAAGTCGGATTTTTTCAACTTTTCAAAGCTATATTTCCTAAACTAAACAAGCTATCAAAACCTATGGCAAAGTTTTTGGAATAATATTGTTAGGAATCAAACGAAACCATTTTTCAGTTTTATAATTTGTTTCATAGAAGAAATAGACGAAAGCAGTATAAAACCTGAACATTTCATTATCATTGTGTTTATCTTACAAATAGGTAAGGACAATGATTGATCTTTGCAAGCATCTATAGTTCATGATCATACAAAAACAAAAATATATACTTTAGCTGTCAAACCTCTATCATTACCAGAAAAACACAAAACGTCTCCCGGGGACTCTTACGGTTCATTTGACAGAATTATAGGCTCTAAATTTTAATTAGTAAAGCATCACAACGCCATTACTTACAATTTTGAACAAATTAAATCTGCGAACGTGTCCACACAGGTTGACTGTTTTCTTATGGGACAGATAACAGATGTAGAATACGCCGACGACCCAGATGTAGCCACATGGAATCCAAAGCAAAACAGTGTTCTGGAAACAGTCGGTGAAGTCAGGGGTGTCTGTGTTCACGGTCAGCGATGAATTCTGAAACATTAAATCTGAGTGTTGTAACTGCATGTTCGGAACAAGATAGCAGTGGGGGTGGTGGGTCCCCACATGCTGGTACAGGCAATAACCCCCCCCCCCCCAGTGCAGGATACGAAAAAGAAGAAACATTGTTACATTGGCTGGAACGAGGTGTGGGAAATATAAGGGTTTTCTTATACACAAGTGTCAGAATCCGAAATTATTTACCCATATAGTATAGTGTTAATTTGAATTTTTGAGAACTTGTCAAAACTGTTTTGGCACGTATACCTGGGACACCACCTAAGATCATATTTCACCTTGTCTGCCTTATGTTTGGAAAGTTTGTCCTCCCGCCGTAAAGGACACTGTGTGTGTGTGTGTGTGTGTGTGTGTGTGTGTGTGAGAGAGAGAGAGAGAGAGAGAGAGAGAGAGAGAGAGAGAGAGAGAGAGAGAGAGAGAGAGAGAGAGAGAGAGAGAGAGATCAAAAGTAAATACATATTGTACTGTTGGTTTCCAGAGTTGTAAAAATGGAAGGTTTCATTCTCCATTTAATCATCAATTACTTGGAATACAATTGTCAAACTATATTTGTGTCTTTTGTCCAGAACCACTTCCTGGAAATCATTACCCTATCCCGTAGTCCGAACTCTCTACACTCCATAAGCTAAACTGTCACTGTCTCACCTACACATGGAAACACCATTGTCACGTTCTTCTGTAGAATTTTGACACAGGCTGTATTAGCCCACATACATTAAAGGGTCTTCTGCAGGTAACTGCTCAGAACATGTTTCAGAGCCCGTAACCGTACATGTCTCTCTCTGCGCAGAGATTTCTAGTCTAAGCTAGATATTCAGCAAAGACAACCCACATAATAGAACACCGGTCAAGCCAAACATAATTACAAAATCGTATAGAACGGGTTCAGATAAGAATAGTTTGACTTACCCCTGAACTAGTATGTACTCTTTCTAGCTTGATAGGTCACATTAGTTCAACCACCTGCCAGTGTATAACTGAGGTAGAAATAAACTGGGGCATTATATTCAACCCCAGTGATTATAAAGTGAACAGTTACAGCCAGAAACCAGAATAAACCTGGGGAATTCTTAACAAGTACCATAACAATGGACATCCTGTACCAGAAATGTAAAACAAACTCCATGGTAACACCTACTCCTCACTATGAAAGTCTAAAAAAATCAAGTTCCATTTGTTTGTCAAATTTTAGTTTATATTTCAAAAGAATGAATCAAGTTGTAATAATTGAGTAAATTCTGGTAATTTCAGACCAATTGCTTGGAAAAGCCTGTGACTGACTCCCGGCCCTTGAGATAATGTTTTAAAAAAAATGAATCAAGCTTGTGACAATATTGAGTAAATACTGCCAATTTCTGGCCAAGTGCTCAGGACAACCTATGACTGACTCCCGGCCCTTGTGTGGAACGGCCGAATTGAGTAATTTAGTATACTGAGTAAATGTGCACTTACGTGTTAGCCAAAAATGTCATAAAGGTGAATATTAAAACAGAACGATACCAAAACGTAAAATTAATTGGCAAAATAGGCAATTTTTAGAAGTATTGATCGAAAATGCGTGCTTGAATCCTCTTGACTCAAGTTTGTTGTAAATATATTTGGTTCTGGATAAAAAGTCCTGAAATGTAGAAAAAATACGACATAATCTCAAAATTTATGGGAAAAAATATTATATCCGACAGTTTCTGAAATATTACTGTCAGGGACAGGGAAATCGACCATTTCAAAGTTAAACTCATCAATTTTTGTGATACCAAGCCTGCCATTTGGGACCCGAATATCCAAATCCAGGAACACATCTTTGAAATCATCTGAATCTTCCAGGGGGATATTTTTTGGGTAAATTTGTTTAGCAACTTCATTAAAAGTTTGCACATTTATACAAGCAATGTCATCAATGCACCTTGCATTGGTTGATAATTTTGTAGCCAAATGATTTTTTTTTCATGAATGTATCCATTTTTTACTTCCTGGGTGGGCTCTTTAGCTATGATGTCATTCTCCAATGGCATGAGAGAATTAGATTTTCTTTCATCTCTGTTTGCCAGCTGGGCATGCGAGCCAGGGTACCATTGGTTGAGGTGCTACCCACTTCTTGAGCTGACTAGAGATTATGTATACTGGTCTGCCCCATGCACATACGAGGGCTGGCTGAAAAGTTCTAAGCCTAGCTATGAAAGACCCATACAAAGTCGATGGTTTTCATTTATTTCTGTACATAGTCCCCTTCCAGGTTTACACACGTTTGCCAAAGAGGCTGCAAGGCCTGAATGCTGTTCAAGAAGAAATTGTCTTTAATCACCCTAAAAAGTCATTCACAGCGGAATTGACGTCATTATTACTCGGAAAATTGCGACCGGCTAGTTCCTTTTTCATTTTTGGAAACAGGTGGAAGTCTGACGGGGCTAAATCGGGTCAATAAGGGGGATGGTCAATGAGTTCGAAGCCACAATCATGGATTGCTGACATGGCAAACACCGATTTGTGAACAGGAGCATAGTCTTTGTGGAACAGGACTCCTTTAGTGAGCATTCCCTGTCACTTAGCTTTGGTAGCTGGATCTGAATCTGAATTTATAATTTCATTGCGTTACAAGATGCCTAAATAGGTTTATAAGTAGCAGGGGGAGTAGTACGAGGCCCTCTTATGAAGATATCTTTAAAGATTTATGGTTTAGGCAAGATTTAAAAGCCTGAACTACACTAGCATGTACTGTATTCATTGTCCAGGTGGTTCCAATCAATTATTGTCCTGTTAATAAAAGAAGATTTAAATTGGGTAGTAGTCGTAAGACATCTAGCGTTATTTGTTACTGCTTTGTTCACAATACTGTGCGCAACAAATGTCATCAAAAGTCCGGGGGTGTATTTTTCTTATACACCCCCAGACTTTTGATTCACACAGCTTACTCATTAGGTCAACATAACATCTTCTATTGATAGTCTGGACTATTTCAAGATAGTCAATCGGCAGAATGCTCTTGGAATCCCAAAAGACTGAAGCCATCACCTTTCCAGCAGAAGGAGCCGACTTGGCTATTTGGGGTGGTGGTGATCCCGGATGTTTCCATTGTTTAGACTGAATTTTGGTTTCTGGTTCAAAGTGATGAATCCAGGTCCCACCCATGGTTACAAATCGGGCCAAAAAAATCATCGGGATGTGGTTCAAAACGGCGTTTCGGGAATGGTTTCTGTTGAAGGCCTTCTTGGATGCGCGCGTCACCGTCAAGGCTCTCTTTGCTATACCTGTATTCCGCACTTCTTAACAGTGGAAAGGGAAGGGGCATCATCTCCTGAAGTGGAGACTATGTCGGCATTTGTCTGTGTTAGAGTTAACCCTTTCAGTTATAGGTACTTGATGACTGCCCTATACCCAGTTTTGTCAATTTCTGGTGACTTCAATGGGTAGGTTCACAAGATAATCTGGTACAAAGATACGAGTCACACTACAGTTGTAGTTCTTATGTCTATGATTCATTAGAAGATTTTACTTGTTGGTGGCAAAAGTTTGTTTCAGTCCGATTGAGACTTGGGCTTGGAACTATTGAGCCAGCCCTCGTATTTAACATACAATTAGCCACCTGGTGGTAGAAGCACTTCTTATTTCCATTAAATTCAAATCAGGCTAAATATAAATCAGCGATAAGCTGAAAGCAGTTGCTTTCCATTGGAATGCCTTTTATTTGTTGAAAAAACAGTGGTTGAAATTGAGCAAAAGTATTGTCCAAAAGAAATTTTAAAGCATCTATCCAAGTTTCACCAGTGCAGATTTAATGTTACTTTTTGAGTATTCATTATACGACCAATATGCTTTCTTGAATATGAATTAAAATTTAAGTACGGTTACCATTATGTTTAAACATTTTACTGATTAATTCTGAAAGAGACCTTTTGACATTATCTGTGGGCAGATTTGTGAACAGTGTAGAAAAATAAAAACATTTGATACTTTTGTCATTTGAATCTTTGATTTTAGATACAAACTCGTAAGAATTGTTAATACTACAAAAAACCGCCTATTTCACAGTTTCTAGAAATTGCAATATAGTATTTACGGAAATGCAGTCAAACACGGTGTTAGTTCCTTTGATAGTTGTTTTGTTGCACACTATGAAGGACCAGCTCTGAATCTTGATTTAAAAGGGTTTTAAAGTAATTTGCGTATACAGACAAAAGTGGAATTGAGAAGTCCTTTTCAGAAATTTTGATATTAAAATTTCTTTTCGTCTCATCCTTATGCATATCTATCAAATAATCAATGGGTAATTTGCGTAATTTATATACGTCATTTCCTCCTATGCCTGAAATATTGCTTATGCCGAATGTTACCTTGGATCATGTACGTTTAATGAAAATGGCCAGTACGCCCGTGCGGGAAACTCCTTTACTCCCTCATCTTTGGGTGACCTAACACATCTTTGATACTGTATTGAATTTTACACATGCGGTCCTATGACTTATAACGTTTCTAAACGTTATTATTGCAACAAACCACACGCTACTATCTGGATTTACGCATGTTGTTCATTATGTTGATCATATTTCTGTGAATACCATCTTAATATGACTGATACTTTCTGTAGTGTAACTATCTCAAAATACACACAAAAATTATGATATTTTGCCACTTCTGAAATTGTCGATCCAATTGAATTATGTTTTATGCATAAAGCAAAAGGTAAAATAACTAAGGGTATTGGATCTTTAGAAAACATATTTCTGTTTTGCTGTCATTCGTTGGGAATGTATAATGTTAATTTACCAAGTTCACTCGAAATTATTTTAGTTTGTTAACACTCTATACTGGACACTAGTAGCTATACAGCACATGAAAAAATCTTTTATCAAAGATCATACACACACCTGAGTGTGATATGCGTGCGTTTGTTTTTCTTTTTGACAACAAAATACCATTTTTCTCCCAATGAGGGCCCGTGATCTAATGACGAACCCCATGCCCTTAGAAATATGAATGATCCAAAATCGACAACAAATTCTACATGCAATGATTTTTTTAAAAGCATTTTACTTATAATTTTCAAAGTATTTTACTCGTAATTTTCAAAGTAATTCCCTTTTAATTTTCAAAGTAATCTACTCATAATGTTAAAAGTATTCTACTTAAAATTTTCAAAGTATTTTGTTTTTAATTTTTAAGGTATTTTACTTATAATTTTCAAAGTAGGTTTCCAAATCGAAGGCTTGTTACATTGTGATTTTTAAGCCCCGGTTGCTTATAAGGAGGAATACGAATTATACTAGTATTTAGCTAAAAAAATTCATGGCTTTTTTTTTCTTTTTTTACTATAAAAATGCTATTTTTCTATTGCAACTCAGCATTCGTGGTAATAGAAAAGCTAGAGATACTACTAGAGTCTGTTTTAAAGTCATCTGTGCGTACGTGCAAACAGAAGTCTCCTGAACACATGTTATTTCTTTTGCGCATCTTAGTAGCTACGGAAAAGATGCGACGATGCTGTAACAGTTAGAGGATGACAACACAGGGTGTGACGTCATCTATTTGAGATTATGGGCGATTTTAAATAAAATATGCAGACGTTGGAATAGTGTTTCCATGTATTACAAAATCTAAACTGCTCGAGTATTTGTTCAATATAAATATGACACGTTAAGGTAAAACAAAAGCGCAGAGTATGTACAGTTAGAATGACATGTCCTACACTTATAGGTTTTTTAAAGATTCAACTATCAGTAATGAACGTGCTTTAAAATACAACAACTTGTGTTCAATATTCAGTGCATGCGTAATGGTCAGTAACACACATGTTAATGTCGGAACTTAAAGATATCACGGTGTACATTACATTAAAAGATTTTCAACATTTAAAATTTCAAACGATTGCTTTCGTAATGTGAACACAGAAATACATAGACACTATACTTTAAGATTATCTCTCAAGTTTCCAAGTAAAACATCCGGGAATGAAAAGTTTGTATCAATAACCCCCAAAAAGAAAGACATAACTACCCAGAATGCATCATAAGGTGAACTATTTCCGCAGAACCCGGGCCACCATATGACGTCCGCAGTCTCAGAGCCAGATAATGCGCTTTGTGCCATCTCACTGTTCCAGCATCTCTACATAAAAAAACGGCGTGAAAGTTGTATGAATATGATGAAGAACATGCACACAAACAACATTCGCACAATTTAAATAGTTAGAGCCATTGGGAGAGCTAGCTGCAGAGGCCATAAGAATGATCCAGGTCAACAACTTTTTACGGCGCGCACCGGGACCAATGCGCTCGAGCGCCGGGGAAAGTTGTTGACTCAATCAAAACTTGCCACTGAATAAGTTATCCGTTACAGTGCCAATCACGTCTTGAGTCGATTAACTAAAGTCGAACTAGTCTGAATTATCATTAGGATCTCAGATTCGTATTCCTCGTAAAACGATTTTTTATTCACCTACCAGCATGCCTATAGTTCCTGAGAAAATATCCAAAGTCAACAGCTCTTCTCGGCGCACATTGGGCGCACTGCACCCGATGAGCGCCCAGAAAAGCAGTTGACTCGGTCCAAAATTTGGCACTAAAAATATTAAAACAATTCAGTACACTGAAACAAGATACCAGTAGAATGTCTATATTTGAATGTGATTACAGTGGATTATCGGTGTTATACTTATTTCAATTTGTAATATGTCTAGTCAAAATAAGAAACATGAACAACTAATTTGCATGAAGGTGTTAAAAATAGTTCATGTATATTTTGCTATACTGATGGTCCTTAATCGTAAGTTGCGTTTTAATATAAATCATAAATTTCACATGGTTGGAAAAGTACCGACGTAAAAGTGCTATGGTTTTTAGCTTATTATATATATCATTATATTATTAGTCAATACATACCGCGCAGAATACTAGATTTAAAGATGAGCGGAATAGTAATGAAAATTACATTAAAATGATGCTAAGTGGCCAAGTAACATCTTGGGCACTGATATTAGTTGACAAACAAACGCAGAAAAAATAACAAAGCTTCATATGGGTCATACTGGAAAATTCTAACGCCTAACAAATTTTTCGAGTATGAAATCAAACAGGCAAACAGGCAAGAAAAGCCCTTATCAAATAGATGAATAAAACTTTCTTAATTGTATACGATATAGTTTGACCCTTTCAGTGACACATTTTGGAGTGAGTCAACAGCATTGCGCCCAAAGCGCGCCGAGCAAAAGCTGTTGACCTGGACCGATATGGTCAGTGTGACTACAGGCATCCAGATAGAAACGCCTTCCTTTTTACAAGGAATGTGAGGTGAGCCCCCTAATTACAAATCAGAGCAGTTCGTTTAAGTAGTGCGACTTGAGTCGTAGTTGGCAGTGATAGAGTTGCGCAAATATGATTTATTCAACATTCGGCTAAAACAGTGCAGACCCGCCACGCACATCAAGGCAGCACCGTGAATTTATAATTTAGTCGTTTTGCCGGAGAGGCTTGTCTCAACAATAGATCAACCTGCGTATTATCTCAAGTACACTTGTGAAGTGAAGAACCAGGGAGACTGGTCCTTTAAGCTGTCTGTAATCAGGCTTAGGTTTTGTATCAAAGAATTGTTCATTTGTCACATTGCCAAATCATATGCTAACTCTGATAGCCCGAATATAACTTTAAAATGCAGTAAGTCTGATTTTGAAAAAAAAATGGCCGTGTTTCTCCCGTCTATCATTGCTGTTAAAAGTGTGCTCTAAGACAGTATAGACTTCAGACACCTGTTTATGATGCGTCCTGATTTCATGGCTGGATACAGTAGTAAATCATGATGATGTTGACCAGATAGGACTCGTTAACTGAACCGCTAACACAAGTCGAAACACCTTGGTTTGTCTTGGCTATAAAACATGCCGTGCTATCAGAATACAACACTTATAAACATGACCGGTAGATAACAACAGTCTCTTAGCACAAATATAGATTTTTCTGCCAGGTTATGTGACATCTCGGTGGCTCGCTACAGTTTGTTCACCGGAAACACTAACCGTTGTGTTTTGATTTTTAAAGGGTAAGTATCTTGAAAAATCTCTGAAGTGAACAGGGACTCCTTTTGGGGACGGGCAGCCTTTTATACTGTACACCAGGCTGTGCTCAATTTGAAAAACATAAACAAACAAATAAATTATATATATATAAACCAGAAAGGTTTGGGAACTTGGAATTGGATCCATACGCACGTCATTGTTTGCGTGCTATGAATATTACCTGCGCTTTGAGCATGATGGCGTGACATCAAACAAAATTGAAATGTATCTTGTACTGTCTGGAAGACCTGTCGCAGTTTTTTTCCCCAACATTCTACTTGACGGCTACAACGATGTATATCGCGTCCATTAAAATCTCGATCTCTTGATCGCTTCCCTGGTGGCTTGGAACAGTACACACCTTAATGAGCGGGGGTGGGGCTAGGCGTGTGCAGTTACATTATTTTGCATCGCTACCACTGGGGGTAGATCTGGCGTTCCCTCAGTCCCTTTCGACCAGGTCTTTCACAGACCTTTGCAGACCCTTCCCAGTTCGCAATTGGATGAGCCGTCAAGTAGAATGTTGGAAAAGAAACTGCGACAGGTCTTCCAGACAGTGCAAGTTACATTTCAATTTTGTTTGATGTCACGCCATCCTGCCCAGCAGCTCCGACCTTCCTTCCCCGCCCCGTAACTGTCAGCCACCTGTGGCGTGCCAACCCGTTGGAGCCTTGTGCAAAATGTAACATTTTAACATTACCGTTTTCGAAATTTCTCTGTGGGTTTCAATTTCACCATTTTGGACATACTTCCCATTCAAACAATGTTAAAATACTGTTATATGCGGGCTTAAAGTTGATATTTCTGTAAGGAACAAGTTTGTCAGATCTGAGTCATGCAGTGTCTGGTGTTTTTGGCTGTATGGATGGTAAGACTTTGGAGTAAGGAAACACGTAATACGATTTATTTACTCTCATAATGTTGGAAGTTATGCGCAAAATTGTAAGGAAACAAAGAAATAGCAGGGTAATGATTTGGCTACGTTTTAGGATGAGCAAGTCTCTTTGTTATATTTTTATTCTGGTATATAGTGGGTTGGCCTTGCTCATCAGAAGCGGTGTCTGCGTCCATATTTCGGCGGCTCAGCACGAGAGTGCTGTATTATCGGTATAAAAACCGTTGTGCTGCCCCAGAATCTTCACACTGTGCAGGGTCGGGGGGGGGGGGGTAGTTGTTGTATTGCTTTGGAACAATGGAGTTGTTATCATGAGAATCAGAAGCTGTGTTGTTTCATCTAAACACTTTTGTGGTTTTGCCAGGTGAGTGGAAGTCGATTTTGTGAATGTTTGTACATGAGGATTTTCTACTTTCTACATCTTCTATGTGTCTGTTAATCAAGAGTGAGTGTTCTCTGTGTTGGCCTTGTGCGTAAGCTTGTGAAGTAGTTTAGTGTTCCATAGTCAACCAACCATACATAACTATATTGGTTGGTGTTTTCAGGTAAACGAATCTTGGTCCAGATTAACTATGTTGCCACCTTCCCGGCCTCCATTTAAGATACCGAATGAGCTGAGCTAAAGTTCCCCCAATAACTTGGAGAAGCGACACTATTTCACCGTGTTTTTATTTTCACAGTTTTGTGCCATCAGCGAAATAAGCCAAAGCTTGAGTACATAGCGCAACCAAAGCAATTCACGGAATTGGATGCATCATTTTTAAGTCAAATGTTAACCCAGACCAAACAAAATCCCCAATCCCAAATCCCCACACTTATCCTCTAAATTATGTTCAAATGCCATCACTTTTTTCAGTAATTCTCTTCTAGAGCAGGAGTGCATATTACATCTAGGTGAACAGTGTAATAAGAGGGGGTAAAAGGGTTTTCCGTACTGGCGTACACGACATTTTTGTTTAACATATACTGCAAGCTAACCCCCTTGTTTTCCGTTCTTTGTACCAGCATTCAGTCTATAAGAAAATCGTACGCCGTACTAGGAGAAAATTATTATCTGTACCAGCGTACTGGGACCCACCCCACCTCCCTTTATTCTCTTCGTATAGCCTATGTCCATGTTGTGGACGACTAACTTAATAACCCAGGAACTAGTTCTTTTTTTCGAAACTCAAAGTACGCTGAAGAAGTACTTTGTTGTGATTAGTTTTCGACATACGCATGGGCAATACCTTGTTTCAACGTTATGCCACCAGGAGTGCGGCCTACATTTTACATTTGATCATTCCACGAGACAAATGTTGACAAATTTCTGATGATACCAATATATAATATAAGGAATTAATAGGTGGATAGACTAAAAAGATTTCTGCCTAGAAAATTTTCGATTTGGTCTTTTGGTGGCATTTTCACTTTGCGGTGTGTTGGCTCGAACTAGGACTCGTCGTTTGTAAACTCTATGGATCAAGTACCTGGAATAATGGGCGGGAGCACTGACATAGATAAACTGATATCTTCACAGATGGATAATTATTAGTTGCAAGGGGGAGGGGGTCGACATTGGGCAGATGGATGGATGGAGCGAGGGAGCGAGCGAGCATTAGAAGGACAGACAGATAGGGACAGAGGCAAGGAGATAGGTAAAACAGATAGGGACAGAGGCAAGGAGATAGGTACCTCGCATATAGGCAAATTCCAAAATCTTGACCCTCCTCTTTCATGCTTCATGGTCGTGCTCGTTGACACAATAATGCTACACAATAACATTGTACTCATCTCATGCACAATACGGGACTTTCATACCAATTTCCTACCAGAATCTATGACTTTTTCTCTAGACAACGGCGAAAATCAGCCGCCATGGTGCTGATGAAAAACTAGTGGTATTACTTACGTTTGTAGTACGTGACACAAGAATACTTATTTCAAATATGACTGGGGAGTCCTCATGTCAAGCTCAGCATGCGTTGAAGAACATGACTAGCACTATTACATTTAATTTTATTCACAATGCTAATTTGGCGAATGGAACATACTTTCCCATGTTTGATAAAGGGATTTGTTCGCACATACTCGAACTTCCAACTTTAATGATACGGGCTAAAACAGCACCGAAATTATCCAGAATGTGCGCGTAGACGTTGCTCGCATGGGTGAAAA
>OZ026627.1:68552757-68657157 GCA_964020975.1 Hermodice carunculata
AAAACTTGGCTCGAATATGACGTGTTTACCACTCAGCGCCCTGAAGGTGTGCTTCCATTTCAGATTTCAACTGCTTAACGACCCTCGGATCACCAAAAACGACTGTCCAACTTTTTGCTCTTTCTGTTTTAGTAAAATATCACACACCAATGACTCTGTTGCTCTTTGGACTGGAAAATTTGTATTTTTTGCACTCCATCCATCCCACTCGCGTCATTTAGTAGTGCGCCCGGACGTTTCTCAAGTAATTTTTAGTTTGCCGTTTTCTTTAAACATCGATTTAAACTGATTTGCCTAGGTAGTACGATATGGTGGTAAAAAAATCCAGGCTCTGCAGAACATCCAAGAAAGACACTCTTTATATACATGACACACTGGACAAGTTCAAGAAAGCTGATGACTCATGAATACAGATAAGCTACAATAAATGGATACAATGATATGCGTTAGGTCTTAAACAACGCATAATAATCTTTATTTCAAGTCGAATTGTACAAATAAAAAACATTAGCACAACAGCACTATTGTTCGACCATGAAAAGAGGAAAAAGTGACAAGTGATGAGATGGTATATACAATGAACTCACAATGAGACTATATACAGCCGGTCTAACAAGGTTTCCTTAAATTTGGAAGAATTATAATGTTCCTAAACCCTGGTTTTACATAGGATGCACATAGAACAAGAGCAGGAGGGGCCAAGCCATGCCTTGATTAGCGTCTTAAAGTGATTTAAATCAGTAGATGCTTTGATGTGTGTGGGTAAGTTGTTCCACAGCTTGGCCCCTTGGTATCGGAGAGAATTTTTCCCGTATGTTATGGTATTGTAGTCAGGCTGCTGTAGTTTGTTATTGTCTCGTAAATCAAAAGTTGTTTCTTTTCTTACATACATATCGTTTAAGAACGATGGGCTTAAGTTACTTAGGATTTTGTAGACTTCTATAGAGAGTGTTCTTATTCTGCTGAGATACAAAGAAGGTTTTTTTAGCCCTTTCAAGTAGATTGGGATATGCAGATACGGGATCATTATAGACAAAACGTAGGGCTCTTTCTTGGGTTTTTTCCATTTTTAAAGATAAAGTAGGTCCACATAGGTGCCATACGAGCGGGCAATAATTAAAGTTAGAAAGAATAAATGCATTGAAGATTTGGAGCTTTTCCTTTTCAGTAAGGATATTACTGAACCTGCGTAGTACACTTATTTGTTTAGCAGCCTGCTTACAAATATGAGAAACGTGATCATGAAACTTAAGTTTATCGTCAATATAGACTCCTAGTAATTTGACACATCTTTCCGGTTTTATAGTAACACCATCGATTTCAAAACAGAAGTCGTTTCCGATTTGACAGTCTAAACGTGGGCATAAAATCATAGCCTGGAATTTGTCAGGATTTGCCTTCATGTGGTTTTCCATAAACCATTTGATACCTATATTAGCAGCATTTTCCAAAGACAACTTTACATTGTGTAAGTCATGATCATGAAATGATAAGGAGTTGTCGTCGGCATAATTATAGAGACTACAATGCCCTTCCATAACATAAAGAAAATCATTTATAAAGATATTGAACAGCAAAGGGCCAAGTATACTACCCTGTGGCACCCCCTTTAGTAAGTCTGCCCACTTACTGGAAGTGCCACCATATTTGACCCTTTGCCTTCGGTCACTTAAATAACTGCCTAATAATTTACAAGCATGTTCAGACAGACCATAGGATCGAAGTTTCTCTAAAAGTAGATCATGGGGTAGGCAGTCAAAAGCCTTCGATAGATCCATTAGAATCACACCTACGTATTCATGGTTATCCAAAGCGGATTTCCAATCTTCAATGATTTTAGAGAGTAGATTTTGGCAACTGTAGTTTTTTCGAAAAGCACAAAGAAGAGAACTTAGTATATCGTTAAAAAAGTGAACCATCTGATCGTTCATTAGACCTTCAAAAATTTTAGATAAACTTGATAGTACACTGACTGGACGATAATTACATTTGTTCATGGAGTCAGACTTTTTATAAATGGGGTACACGTCGGCCCGCTTCATATCAGTGGGGAATTTTCCAGACTTGATTGACATATTTATGATGTTAGTGACAGAAGGGGCCAGGGCCTTAGCAGATGAATATTGGACGAGAAATGCATGCAAACTGAATTAATATACACAGTGTGGCAAAAAGCAGTAACATCAGAAATTATAACCTTCTGGTATTCAACAATAATCTTTGGACCGCCTCACATATTTCTTCATTAGCATTATTGCGCAGGCCCTTATTTCCATGAACAAAATACTGTAACAAGATACCAGAAGCCAGATATACTGTCAGTCAAGGGTCAACACACACAGAGTGACTGTATAACGTGCAGCCTTCGAGAGATTTTTCCCTCGCAGATATATTACGAACAAAGGAGAGTTTTGTAACTCTTGTTAAACACAAAAATATCCCTGTCAACATCAGCCATCTATAATATTTTAAAATCCCTATATATACTTCTCGAGCTGTAACAAAAAATAAATATATATATATATATGATTTGTCCTTGACTTCAACCCGTTTATGGATGGATGGATGGATGGATGGATGAATCAATCAATCAATCAATCAATCAATGAACTTTATCGACATGTATGCATTTATTGTTGTAACTATCCAGATTATAATAAAAGGGGTTCATTTATTATTATTATTATTATTATTATTATTATTATTATTATTATTATTATTATTATTATTATTATTATTATTATTATTATTATTATTATTATTATTATTATTATTATTTGAGCATCGATTGGCTTTGCTACACACTCGAGCTTTTTATTAGCTCGGGTGGGAGGTGGGGTGGGTTGATGCTCCAGTGAATTGCTTTAATAGTCTTATTCTATTTTTTGTGTATGATTTGTTTTAAGTTCATACGGGTTTATAATAATGTATGTGTAATTTAGATCTGAGATCGTATTTGGTTTTGTAATTTGTTCTGTGTATATATGTATGATTTTGATGTAGTCTATTTATATGTATTTCCTGGATATCGGGGTTTTTAATTAAATCATCATCATCATCATCATCATCATCATCATCATCATCATCATCATCATCATCATCATTGTACGTGCTCAGGGACGAAGATACAATTCAGGCTGGCACGTCCCTGATCTGCCTGCCACTTCACAGTTCAAAGCCCTCACAACGACAGACAGTTTGAAGTGTTACCCAGGTATGCGTTACCATTTTTTATCTGACTTTGGTGGTTGAGAAGAATGTTTGACTGAAAGTATCATGACAAAATCTGGTACAATGACATGCCCTACTTCGGCAATTTTCGTCCGAGTGTTGCATTTCATGTTGACCGTTGCATATGAATAAATGCTCATTGCAAATACGTCTACAAATGTAATAGCTCGCCATTTATACCTCACCCGCAAGTTACAATATACAATAAAGGATAAGTAAGTCGTAATAGACATGTGTAAGCGGCCATTCAAAATTATCAAATATTTTCACGCTTGTATAAAGAGTACCGATTGACAAGACCCCCTCCCTCTTGAAATTAGTACTTTAAAAATGGTGATTTTTCAAACCAAAATGCAAAGCTATATTGTTAATTTGGCCATTCGGTGAGACCCTAAAACGTGTCCATGCAATGCTTATAAAGCTTCTCAAGTAAAAATTACGTACGATATGTAAGTTGTTAACATCTTGTGGGAAGTCAATAGGCAATATCTATTAAAAAACGCACAGTGGCCCTTGGTCCCTCCCTCCTCCTCTAATGAGTATTCTGAGTATGATGTGAAAATGTTGACATTTTGAATTGACCCTTACCTGAATGCGTGAATCGATATAAAGCTTCTTTTTTTTTCGTTGTGCTTGTCTGCAAACTGATCTTGTGGCGCAAACAATAACTGGTTGAGGAATATCTCATATACACTATACAAGGTAAGGTCTAAGAAACAAAGGACAATAAACAAACTAAAATTTGTCAACGTGAATAATAATAATAATGATGATGATGATGATGATGATGATGATGATGATGATGATGATGATGATGATGATGATGATGATAATAATAATATAACTGTT
This sequence comes from Hermodice carunculata, assembly GCA_964020975.1. Lineage (NCBI taxonomy): Eukaryota > Metazoa > Annelida > Polychaeta > Eunicida > Amphinomidae > Hermodice > Hermodice carunculata. The sequence goes on from OZ026627.1 coordinate 68,556,838, forward strand.
TTATAGTCAGCCGGGACCAAGCCGGGGGTATACTTATTATAGAACTCACTAACCTTTCCGAATATGCTACTGATTGAGGTAATTGTGTGGTAAGAGAAAAATACAAAAAAAAGCAAAAAGCGAAAACCCACAAAGCATTTGTTTTTCAGCGTTTGCGTCGGTCCACATAAGGCGATTTTTTCATAATGGTGTGAGAGGACAAAACTGCATGCCTGAATCCACACAATACTGTATACTTTTTAGGTTCTCTGGGAGCTGATATGGACGTAGGCGAGGCCCTGCTAGGTTGTACCAATAAGCGAAAATAATACATATATTTTTACCAGAGTGATTCAATAATCCCAAAGAAATATCGACCCTTATCCTTAATCTTCAGCTTTCCAATAATCCATTTTTTTATTGGGATGAAATAATCCAATAATCCTGACTTATTTTGGGGCAAATAATCAAATAATCCCTTCAGAAGGCCCAATGATCCAATATTCCTAGGACACTAACAGGGCCCCCAGAATTTGAACTCATCTTTGGGAGGAGGGGGAGGGGGCGGGTAATGAAAGCACGAGTTTGTGCGTCAAACAAGAGCGAAGACCTGCACCCGGAACCCATTTGAATTCAGAACATAAAGATCCCACGAGAGTGGGGTCAAACATTGCCTCAATAGCAGGCTATACGGGGCCATTGTTTGTTGTAGAGTACACACTGGTCAATCAATCAAAAAAAAAAAAAAAAAAAAAAAAAAAATCCAGCGACTTCTTCTATGGAGTTCGGTTTCACACTGTTTGGTGACATGGGATCTTTTGAATGATAAGACTGTGGTGACCGCGCCAAAGGTCAGTGCTATCTACGCTCTATAAAGTGGAGTCATGTACATAGTAGGTGCATCAAAACTTTATCAAGTGGACTGGGCAAGGCCTGATGCTAATTAATCAATCATTGCTTTCTGAAAATATAAACATGCCCTTTAATGCTGGTGAGAAAAACCGGTTCACCCTAGCCCCATATATATTGCGTATTTGAGAAAAAAAAATGACATGCACAGGTTCATGCTAAAAGTAAATTCACATATGCACACAGAACAAAGATCAACAAAATGATACATTTCAAGAATCGATGAACCCTGGTATTGTTTCCTACGGTGGGTTGCTGATCACACGACAGCGTGTTCTTTCCTTAGTAATATCTCTTGTGTTTTGCTTACCCGGACTTAATGCAAGATGTTGACCCGTAGGACACGCGATGCCTAAGAAGAACCTGTCTTGGTTTCAGGTTGTGAGTAATTCCATATCGTCCAACGATCGAAGTCAGCGCTCACACACCGCGCCATCGAATCATCGCACACGGTGTTGCAACTTTATCGTTCACTACGTCTCTAGCATCGAGTGAATTCTACCAGTCAAGATAACGTGCGTTGTCTTCTACCGTCTGCATACGTGTACTTTTGGACTGTAGTTCACACAAAAAGAGGGAACTGACACGTGATCGCAATGGTCTGGTTCATCATTTGACATGTAGGCCACAGATATGGAAGCAGCCAAACCGACATGGATCCAGCTCCGTATATTTAGCCACCGCGGACGCGTGGTTGATTATTTTATGACCGCCAAGATGATGGATTGAAGTGAATTCATATTTTGCAACCTGGAAGTCGAATCGCAAAGTCACGTTGTCTAAACGTACAGCCCTTTCCAATGTTGCGGGTGAAATTATGTCAGAATATAAAAACCATGTCATTAAAGAATAAGTGCAAGAAAGCTTCGATGTGACCCAATATAAAATGCATAAACTGGACCAACGTTTGTGGTCACACAATTCCACCGTTGGCCCAACATTGGCATGTAGTTAAATTACGATTGACGTTGGGCCCATGTTATTTTGCACATCCGGCTCCTAAATTGGGCTGATGATGTGAAACAATTTGGAGTGACGTCATTCTCCACTCTGTTCCTCTGTTGGGTGGGGATGCCAACATTCAAAGTGTCATTTCAGGGACAAGTAGTCCGCTCATCTGGCTCCTAAATAGGAGAGGTCACAATTACCAATTATCTGTGTATTCAGCTGAGTGCGCAATCCAATACACAGAATTCTTCAGGGCTAGAGATGTGTATTCCCATTGGATTGCATGTTAAAGACTACTTTTCAAGCTGCAAGAATGAAATATACGTGAACATTTCAACTATGGACATGATTTTACCACATAAATTTCGCTCTTTCTACAACGAGTGCTTTTAAAGTTATTAAGCTGTAAATTACATTAAAGAGTAATGAGAACTCTAACCCGAATGCCTGAAATGCCCTCTACAGGAGAGCAGTAGAAGTTTCTGTTCTTGCTCTCCCCGATTGGGCTGATGACGTGAAACTACTTGGAGTGACGTCATTCTCCCCTCTGCTGGGCAGGGATGCCAACATTCAAAGTGTCACTTCAATGACAAGTTGTCAAGACCACCGGGGACACCAAATTATTAACAAAGAATATAGCAGCAAATATTCAATTTTGATGAGGGTCACACACTGCAAATTGGTCAAATTTTCCGCTAATTTTAAGGATTGTCCTTAGCGATGAGGGACAGTTGGCATCTCAGTGTTGGGCCACCTGCTTACATAATACATCGTTGAACAAACATATATAATTTCTTGTACTGTAAAATCTTGACTAAGTACATAAATATATATTCATGATATCATACACGAGCACGCACACACACACACATATATAATATAATATAATGTAATGAAATATAATATAATATAATATAATATAATATAATATAATATAATATAATATAATATAATATAATATAATATAATATAATATAATATAATATAATATAATATAATATAATATAATATAATATAATATAATATAATATAATATAATATAATATAATATAATATAATATAATATAATATAATATAATATAATATAATATAATATAATATAATATAATATAATATAATATAATATAATATAATATAATATAATATATGTCTCCCTCTCAAGAGAACCCTCTGAAGAGAGGCCGTCTAGAATATTGGCCACACAGGTGTGTCTTCAGATGATCAAATCAACTGGGATTGTCGATGTCAAGTCCATTGTTCAGCCATTATTTCCAAATCCCTTACAGGCATCAGACATCTGGAACAGCCCTCATGAACTGTTGACCACTAAAGACCGCTACTTGTGATGTGTTTTTGCTATAATCTGTGAGACATTTTTTGTCAGATTTATGTTAATATCCCCCAGTGATTTACTACAGAGACTCAAGGGATCAAGATGGGAAACGAAATTGTAACTCTGGGATGTCATCTAGGCATAGATCAAGACCCACGGAGAGAAAAACAAAAACAAATTAAAGAGTTCAATCAGGTCATGATGGTCATTTTGTTAATCCTAACTGTTTGGCACAATTGGGGACCAGTGACTACTCAAGCGTGTGTTACCAGCACTGCATGTTCCATAAATGGAGCTGATGTGACCTGACTGAGTTCAGCTCTCCCATTGAATGGATCTGTATGGTTTTAACCAACCGGGACAATGTCAATAAATGAAACTTTATATGGATCCCAGACTGTAAGCCAATTTCTTTCTTCCTTCCTTCCTTCTCTTTCTTTCTTTCTTTCTTTCTTTCTTTCTTTCTTTCTTTCTTTCTTTCTTTCTTTCTTTCTTTCTTTCTTTCTTTCTTTCTTTCTTTCTGTTTCTCCCGATCTCGCTCTCTCTGTCTCTCTTTTTACCAACAGATTTGTCCGACATTTGAAAACCTTGTACATGGAAACTCCAAACTTGGCAAGATTGTACTTCCATACATGAAGTCTCGTCTTTTTATAAGGAGGGATGACAGCTTTGAAAATCATGCAAATTGGGACCATTTAAAAAATAAAATCTTTTATATGTTCAAAACTGTTACAGTTAGAGGTGCGATTTTAACTTAATTTAGGTTTGTGTCGTAGGCGCACAAGGTATCTGATGAGCCACAAACAAAAGTTGTAGAATTTTAAGTTATGCTAATTTAGGGGCATTTCAAAAGTGTAAATGTTGAATATCTTCAAAAATATTATAGGTAGGGGTGCCACTCCAGCTTTAGTCTACAGGCTTGTGTTGTAGGCTCATCTAATGAACAACAAACAAAAATTGTAGAATTTTAATTGATGCTAATTAGGTTGCACTTGGAAAGTTTCAGTCTTGAATATATTCAAGATTATTATGAGAAGAGGCGTCATTCTAACTTGAATTCATAGGTTTGTGCTGTAGTCGCATTCAGTGAACCACAACGAAAGTTGTAGAATTTGGAAGGGGACTTGAAAAATTTAAAGGTTAAATTTCTACCTTCAAAACTATTATGTGTAGATATGCCATTCTGACTTCACACTCTAGGTTTGTCCATCATCAGTTTTGGCCAGAGCTAAGCAGTAAGACGCCACTAACGTTAGAATCTCTGAACAGTGTGTGGCCCAATCAGTGAAGTCGAAATAATGAAATAATGCAAATTAGGAGCTTAAAGAAAGAACTCCAGACGTCTTAATTCTTACAGGGTTCCATCCAAACTACACATGGCTTGGCGCTGAAGCAATGATTCCGGACTCGTCTTTGTTGCGTAGAGACAGACTTATTAAAGGGGGTGGCATTCTTCTCTATATAAGCAGAAGGTACATCTGTGTTCGGAAATATGAACTTGAAAGGGAGGACATTGAAGGTATTATCGCACAAATCGGCATTCCAGGATCTAAACCTCTTTCGATTGGAGGTATATACCATTTGCCAGTCAGATGTGATTTTTACGAGATACTTTGTAATCTATGTGCGTGCAGATCTGTCTCGCAGAAAACATGCTCTGTATTTAAGAGGTACCCAGCATCTACCTGGTCGAATGAAGTAAAACGTAATACATATATGCAGTTATTGGAGACTAGTCTCCGTGCTTTTGGTCCACCCCGAATACCATAATCGGCTAATTCCGAGCAACAGCAATCTGTGGTTGTTACGTATATGCAAGCAATGATGAAAGATAGGCACGATTCCGCTATTGAGGCCGAGTGTGTTGGACAATATATTACACCTCCGGTGTCCCGAATAAAGCAGAAAACTGAACGTTAGAAATTTGGTGGCATATATGGTGGTCTGTAGGTAAACATCAGTCAGGTTTTATTATTTGAATGTCATTTTCCCATTTCAGCTAGGCGACTGGTGCCAAAGGTTGCAGGTTCGAGTCCCGCTCGTTCCGAACATGAAATATATATTTTCGGCATTTCCTTAATGCTGGTGGATTTCAGTCCCCGATTCTGGAAATAAATGCCGACTCAGTAAATATACTGCATAACCGTGTTGATATGGCACTCACACATAACTACCTCCACTGAACCATTCTTTTTTAAGAATGGGGATTTGGTCGAGTGGATATGTGCGTTTCCCATTTCAGCTAGGCAACTGGTGCCAAAGGTTGCAGGCTCAAGTCCCGCTCGTTCCGAACATGAAATATAAGGGTATGAAAAAAGCTGTACATACGTAAATGTAGGTTCTACATGAATAATGTAGAGTGGGCTAAGCTTTTACGACTCAATAGTATGTTTTAAGAAAGAAAACTGGCCGTGTTCTGGAATAATATTAAACGAAAGAAAAAAAGGCATGTTATCTGTATAGTTTCGTTTAAATATATTTAATTATCCTGTATTGCGTAATAGGACACCAAGCTACTAAAAGTTGGCTGTCGAGGCACAGAGAGACGCACAGTTTATACATAAAAACACACAGGACGTAACAAGAAAGTTATCAGCACAATCATATTTGAAAATACAAAATATCTTACCAGTACAATCATAGGATAAGTAAACAGTATTACAATACATAAAATATGGAAATGACAAAAAGACCCGGATAAAGTTACAGCTTAAAGATAATACATAAACTGCGGTATGGACACACTTTTACTCTTTTTGTGATACTATTGGCGTATTGAGGTCTCCCTCAGGAAGACACAGGCAAATGTATGGAACACATGGAGGTAATGAATATACAAAACGTCTGGTATCTGCTACATACTTTTCAACAGCCTTTTTTATAATATTTAATTCATTTGATGATTCTTTTCTAACAAAAAGAAAAATTTCAACCAATGCGAGTTAAATGAGCAAGCCAGGACAAGTTGCTACTGAACGTAATTCCAAGTTGGCTGTCAGTCTCAGGAATGGTTGATTCACCGAGATAAACGGGAGGGTGATATGGTTTATTGGTTTTGTCAGGGAAACTAACTCACATGGACTTCTGGGCATTAAAGATGACACGCCATAATTTACGCCAATTATAAATTACAGAAAGAATCGTGTTTAAGTGACGGGAGGAATGTTCTGGAATTTGAACAATACGAGGCATGCATATTAATTTCCCGCCACATCTGCATACCTGGTTTTCTTAGCAACCATGGTCTCGCCTGGCGAGATACGGGCTGCTGCCTGTGCGATCAAGCAGAATATTACTAATACTTGGGAAATAAAGAATGCTTACTAGAGGCAGATGGAAATTTATTCTTATGTCCAATTTAACAAACACTAAATTAGTATGATTTTGTCATTTGTAAACTCAATTTTTTCTAAAAGACTAACTTTGTGAGAAAGGGGTATCAAGCCTTGCTCGTGATAGTGGTATGCCCGAGTGTCCCCCGTGATTACTAGGCGTAAACCCCGTTCTTTGTGGAGGGAAATTGATATGTATGTCTCGTATTTCAAGTAAGCTTGTAAGTAAGCTCTATATTGACTGCTGACCAGTTTAACTCTCATTTTCAGCGATTATGAATAAACCTGCCCAATGTTAGGGCTCTTAATCAAAATTCTGCTCCCGGTAGAGAAGGAGTCACCACCAGGCATCTTATGCATGGTACATTGTAAATCTCAAATGGTGTGTAAATACCTAGCGGTTCTGTACTCTGCACTGCTCACTTGGTCTGTTGTGCCTACCATCTCTAACTTTGGCTTCGTAATTCCTGTTTTAAAAACAGCCACGCTGGATCCCAAAGTCCTCAACTTTTGCCAAAATCAAGGAACATATATTGATGCCCTGTGATAATGTGTCCAGGAACTAGTTTTGCTTCAGGGTAGGCAGAGATTGTGACTTATAACTTAAGGCCTAATGCTATGGCACATTTTCAGCAGCAGGAGTCCCATCTTTTTGTATCACCCTTCGACGCTGCTAAATGCTTTGACCGAGTGTGGCATGCTGGGCTCTTTAGTAAATTAATAGACCAACTATCTCCCAGTTATTGCCTGCTTTTATATACCTGGTATAAAGGTCTGAAAGCCTGTTCGATGGAACGGTGCAAACTCGAGCTTCTTCACCGTGACAAGAGGCATGAAACAGGGTAGTTTATTATCTCCGCACCTTTTCAATATCTTTATTAAAAAGCCTGGAGACTATTATGGCTGGTGATTTCAACTAAGACTTTATTAATGGAGACCAACATCTTCACTGCCTGCAAGAGGTCCATCTACTTGAGCAGATTATTGACACACCAACTCGACAGACAGCTATCACCCACACCTTAATTGACCACATCTACACTTCACACATTTCTCCCGTTAAAGAGAGTGCTGTTGCCACTTTATGTTCAAGTGATCATCATATGCTGTTTGTGTTCCCAGGGTATCATAAACATATTGTGGTCCTAGGATATCATAGAAATATTGAAATAAAGCACAGGAGAAATTCTTTGAATTGAAAAAGTTTATGGCACATATAAAAATCATTGTTTGCTCCTGTATAAAGGCCGTACCTCACTGAGCTGCGACAGCTCGAGACTAGTTGAAGACACAAAATTGAGAGAAAATACGCCCATTAGCGACAATTTTCATTTACATGTAGAATCAGACTGAATGGGTACTTCAGATACGTTTGCGTATGTCTTACGAATGTTGCATGAATGTCGCATGAACTCCTGGCGAAAATTGGATCAAAATTGGCCAGGAGTACGCATATTTATTGCATGAATGTCGGGCGAAATTCGCGCAACTTTTGCATGCCAATATTGCGAATTTCTTACATTTGCGACTGTTATGCAACAGTTTGTGATTGTCGTGCGACTGACGTGCAATTTGTTTGTAATTTATCCCCAAGTCACTCGCAGTTTCGGCGTCAGTCACAATTTAGTTTCATTGGCGAATTTGTGTTACATTTCTCGCACTTTCTAATTCATGTCCTATTTCATTTTGATTATGTGATTGTTGGAGTCCCACAGGGTTCGCTTCCGGGACCTCTGCTGTCCGGTCTTTTACATGTATGGAGATGATAGCACAGAATATAAGTTTCTGGTGTTTGTTTACATGATGTCCACAGAAAAATGACAGAAGACTTTGGAAATGTCAAGGATTGGAAGTCCAACAATACGGTGTCATTGAACGTTGGGGGGAAAAATCCCAACTTACTGGTGCTACGAGAAAAGTTACTGAGGATACTACGTCGAGCATCTTTTCTCAGGAGTAAGAAATTGAGCAGGTCCAGACCAGGAAATTGCTTGGCATACAGATACACTCAAATCGTGGTCGGGGCCTCCAGCATGAGTGTAGCTTGGAAGAAAACAGCTCAGAAATTTGGTTTTTTGAAAAGAAGTCGGAATTTAATTTAATGGAATGTTGCTTCACAACCGCCAAATGCACTGGCTTTACCCATATGGGTTTCTGTGCTACGGTTTGGGGTCGCCCTACAAATAAATATTAACTGAATGTATTGTTAAACTCCAATGGCGAACAGCACTTATTAACCCACAATGAAGAATTTCAGATTTCTCCGGCCTAAAGCTTTTTCATCAACTAAAAGGGAAGTCTTTTCTTTTATGAGAGAGTTAGTTTCAAAAGAAGTATACTTATGTTTAAATGTCTACTTGGCTTGGCACTAACATATCTACACAATTTTAAGCATATTTCAGAACAGCATACTCACTATAAAGAGCTGCTGTTCCCACAACCTGGCTGCCACTAGCCCAAGACTCTCAACTTACACGGGAAGTTTTAAACTTGATGGTGTGAGATTATGGAAAGCTCTTCCTGATGATGTTCGTTCGGCCAGATCAACTGCAGCTTTTAAATCGAATACCGTAAAAGTTCTTCCAGAGGGTAAACATTTAATGGAAAACCTATTTTAGGTAGAAATGTGGACAGTTTAAATCGGGAAAGCCAATTTCATCTTTGTAAATTTACCGAAAATTGTTAATTAATTTATTCAAGATGCCTTTCTGTGACAAGCACTGGGTACCCTAAGTGTGAAGTTACAAACGTCCGTGTTTAACATCTTTATGTTGGTTATATTAATATTGATCCAAAACGTAAAAGAGAAAAGGTTTCACGTGGATAGCAAACACGTTAAGGGTCACAATTCATTTAGAAATTCGCATACATACATAATTCATTCATACATACATACATACATACATACATACATACATACATACATACATACACACACATACATACATACATACATACATACATACATACATACACACGTACGTACGTGCACACACACATGCATACATACATCCACTTCAGATTCCACCATACTGTGTATTACAGTAAGCACTCAGTAAACACTAAGCAGTGCTACTAAATCTCTACTCAGAAAATTATATATGGTTGAAGCATTACTTATACAGTATTAAAATATTGTACTTTGTTTAATTTCCGGATTTTAATCTTTTGCTATTGATTTTGTTACCAAAAATGGTGTCCAATTAATGATAAGATGATATTTTGTGCCTATTTATTGCCATACTTTAAAATTCTTTCTCAATTTTCCGGCAAAATAAGATAAGGTTTTCAAAATAAAATATTAATCTGTAGCTAATTTCCATACCATTTTCTTTTTAGAAATGGCGGGAGGGGTATATCTTCGTACTTGACGCACAAAGTGTGTATGTGGGGGGGGGGGGAGCGGGGAGGATGGAGAAGGTCAAAAGTAAACTGAAATTTAATGCTAACAGTAACTACTGCGGTGCCTATACACCCATCTCTATTAGATCGTGGATTTAAAAGCAGGTAGGCTTGAATGGTTATCCCAACATCCCGGGCATATAATCGATATTCACAGATCATCAAACAAATGATAAGAAGAAGGCACAGTCGAAATTGCCAAGGTTTCAACATTTCTCATGATCGTATCGACAATGGGAATTTGCGCAACTTCCAAGGAAAATCCTTTCTTGACATCGATACTGACGGGAAGTGTATGACGTCTATGAAACTAGAAGGAAAACGTAGTGCCGTTTGCTTTACTCGGCAGACCAATCGAATTTGGGGGGGGGGGGGGTTGGCCTTTGTCAGTGTATGATGCTACCTTGGGATCAGGTATTCCTATTTCACAAATATTCAAATAAGGGCTAAACCATATTTTTTGCATTTAGTGACTGTGATGTGTCAATTTTATTTACAAGGGTACATGTGATAATTTGATTTCACAAAGTTGGTTCTGCCTCTAACCTTCAAAGGGTATTTAATTTTTTTTTTCAATACAATCGCAAAATTAAACACAACTCGAACTAAAAGTGGTTTGGATACGGAAGAAACTTTCAGGTCAGAGAAGCACGTGTCTCATTATGTATTTTCGCATCGAGATGTGTATGCCTATTGTAAATCTTTTTATGTAAGATGTACCATTTAATGTTAAACTCGGAAAGAAAGAGACTGTATGAAACAGTTCCAGTGACTCCAGTCCATTGCCCAGCGCAGATTTGTCAGTATGATTTAGTACGGAATGTGATCCTGATGCTTTTATGGTGAAGAATCGGATTTCTCAAACACATCAGACCAGGCATATCCCAACAGAAGAATCACGAGCCAAAGGTTACTCAAGATTCGTCAGAAAGGTTCAGCACCAGACTGTGACCAACTTGATGGTGAAGATTCCTCAAAAACATCAGTTATATATTCCAACAGAAGCTTTGAACGAGGGAATTAATCTCATACTGACAAGGAATTTTTTGTAGATATGTCACCCCTACCACCCACCCCCCCAAATGGACCACTGGAAAGAAACATGAAGTGTTCACCGAATTTTTCCAAAATTTCATTGCCTCTGAATAAGTATCTACAAAAAACAGATAACAAGGTGCCCGTATTTGAAAATACATGAAACCGAAGAATCAAACATATGCACAAATCAAAAGTAACGTACAGCACCAGATGAAAATCAAGAGAATGAGCAAAGATGTACCAGAGGACTGCGACAGCACTGTGCTCAGCTGATCTTAAATGCACTGACCGTGGTCCTGTGACCTTTAAAATAATATCAAGGTCACTTTTGTTTAAGAGTGCCATCACTGCTTGCAATTTAATCTTCACCCATGCAGTTCAGGAGTCATCTTTGAAATGAAGAGTAACAGGATCCATTATCATCAACATATTAGCAAATATGTCAGTTTGACCTTTAAAGGCCAAAAGTATCAATGCAAAAGAAACCCCGCAGATAATTTCATATTTGTGTTATCAGAAAGCACAGGCCTGGGATCCCACCCCTTCCATTATCGCCATCTATACCAGCATGTAACCTCTGCTACTATCACTTGTAACAATACTAACATGCACACATGATCTTACTTATATACATTTTTTTCTTTTGATAATTGATCACAATCAGAAAAATGTCGGCGGCAGCACTTAATGAACCCACTACAGACCAAGGGCCAGGTATATTCCCCTTAAGTTTGGAGAGAACCCAATATGCAATTTTAGAGAATTGGAAAATAGTGAAAACCCACAAAAATTCTTAAAACAACACGAACAAGACAAGATAGTTGCCTTACCAGTTGGAGAAAATTAAGGTCCAAGGGTGTCCCTGTGCAATTTCAAAGCGCTTTCGGAGAAGATGCTTTGAGATTTTGAAGAAAAAATCATTATAAAGCCAAAAATCACTGGAGCGTGGCCATTTGTGGAAATTTAAAAGTCAATAGACCATGTATGTTTTCATGTACCTTTGGATATGTTGATCCATTTCTAGCCAAATATATCTAGATAACTATCTTGGTATAGACTTACCATGGTACATCTCCGCCAACTTTGAGGTTAATCTGGTCAACGGTTTTGGAGAGAAAGTCGAAAATGTAAATTCCCTTGACACTGTCCACAATGACTTTCATTTTAAATGATTTAGTGATATCGCCAAGTAGGATTGAATGTCAAAACAGCATAGAGATACCACCGCAATTCCAATTGACTTATTTAGTAATCAATGCATTTAAAAAAAATCCCTGGAGAGTGACCATTTGAACAATTTGACAGATTCACCTAAGGTATATCTCGACCAATAATAAAGTGACTGTAGCCAATGGCTTTGGAGCAGTAAAACGTGCAAAACACCATTGCAATCCCCATTGACTTATTTAGTAACCAATATGAATGCATGTATTAAACTATTGTATTTGTGTCTTTTTGTCCAGAACCACTTCCCAGTAGTCATTACCCTGTTTCGCAGTCCGAACTCTTTATTTTTCATAACCTAACCTGTCACTGTCTAACCTATATACATCTGGAGGTGCTTTTGCCCATATTGCACACGTTCTTCTGCAGAATTTTGACATGGGCTGTATTAGCCCAAATAAATTGAAAAAGGGTCCTCAGCGGGTAACTACTCAGAACATGTTTCGGAGCCTGTACCTGTACATGTCTCTCTGAGAAGCGGCTCCTTGTCTAAGCTAAATATTCAGCAAAGACAACCCACATAATTATGCATAAATGTGAACGTGGCAAATAATGAATTAGCTAAATACGTGAAGTTTTGCTTATTAATGCAGAGCTTCAGTATGAATAAGAGTACCTCTCAAACCAAACATATTACTGAAGTTGTGCACTACAAGTTCGGATAAGAACAATTTGACTTACCCCAGAACCAGTATGTACCCTTTCTAGCTGGATAGCTCATCTTAGTTAAACCACCTGTCAGTGTATAACTGAAGTGAAAACAAACTGGGCATTATATTCAGTCCCACTAATAGTAAAATAAGCAGTTGCAGCAAGACCACCTGTTCAAACCGAGGGAAATCCTAACAAGTACTGCAACAATGGACATCCTGCACCACAAATGTAAAACAAACTCCATGATGATATCTGCTCCTCACTTTGAAAGTCTCCAAACAATAAAGCTCCAATTCGCTGCCAACTCTGAGTCCATGATACAACATAATGGGTCAGGTTTGCGACATTGGAGTGAATACTGTCAATTTTTTTTTTTTTTTTTTTTTTTGACATTGGGCAAACGTGTACTTAGGCCATAGGCATGTCAGAAAATAATGAAAGTCATTGTCATTTAAGTCAAAAACATGTTATCGAAACATAGGTACCCATATTGAACTTTCTTTCAAAATCTGGGATAAGGAACATTAACATTTGGTGAACAAGACTCGAAGATAATGAAAATACACAATTAGTCGCAAAAATAGAAACAAGAATGGCAGTGGTGCCACCTGTTGAACAAATCAAGGTCCAGAGGTTATCTGAAGTGTTCCTATGTAATTTCAAAGCAATCAGTCAGATGACTCCTGAGTCGATTCCCTAAGATTTTGCCACAAAAGCACAAGAAATCATTAATTAAAACAACAATAATAATAATAATAATAATAATGATAATGATAATGATAATGATAATGATAATGATAATGATAATGATAATGATAATAATAATAATAATAATAATAATAATAATAATAATAATAATAATAATAATAATAATAATTGAGTACAACCATTTGAAAAAAAAAAGCTTAGTAAATATGCAACCAAGGTACATCTTAACCAAGTTTAAATTGAATCTGACAGGCAATCACGGAGAATGAGTCAAAATATGAATTACCATTACAATTCACAGACATGCATAGCAATCAACAGGAGTGCATGCATTTAAATACGTACCCGAATTGAAAAATACACCAAAAATCACGGCTCTATAGCAACGCCACCTACTGAATAGTTTTGTACACAAAAGAATGAATAAAAAAAAATATTGGAGCGTGACCATTAGAAACTCGGAATAGGTCCACACGACGTACATCTACACCAAGTCTGTAGTTGGGCTGGCAATAATAATAATAATAATAATAATAATAATAATAATAATAATAATAATAATAATAATAATAATAATAATAATAATAATAATAATAATAATAATAATAATAAATCTTTATTTATAAAGCACCCATTCCACTAGAAGCACGATCATGGGCGCTGTACATCAGTAAAAAGTTTGTAGTGACACTCCGTATGGAATAAGAAATAATGAAGTATAGTTAAAAACAAGAGTCAGTCCATGAAAACTAGTCCTTAGAAAAATTAAAATCACACATTAAAGACAGAGTCAGTTCATTAAAACTAGTCCATCAAAAAATTAAGATCACACATTAAATGCTTTCTTAAACATGTGAGTTTTCAGTTTGACTTTAAAAATAGATACAGATGAGGCTGTTTGGATCACATTAGATACATTGTTCCATAGCCGTGGTGCAGCCACAGAGAAGGCCCGGTCACTGTAGGTTTTCTGATTAGAGGTAGGCTGAACAAGTAGCTTATCTTTATGAGATCTAAAACACCTTTTTGGTAAATAAGGCAAAATGAGGTCCTGTAAATATTGTGGTGCAAGTCATTTAGGCACTTGTAGGTTAGCAGTAAGATTTTGAATTCAATGCGGAATTTAACAGGAAGCCAATGCAAGCTCCTCAGAACTGGAGTGATATGATCGAATCTCCTGGCTCCTGCTACAATTCTAGCTGCACAGTTCTGTACACGTTGCAGCTTATCTATCAGGTAATTAGGTAAGCCTACAAGTAGTGCATTCAGGTTGTCCTGTCTAGATGTAACAAAGGCATGGACTAAAATGTCAGTGTCCTTTGTTGATAAGTATTTTCGCACATCACGGATGTTCTTAAGTTTCATGTGGGCAACCTGGCATATACTGTTGATGTGCGACTGCAGACTCATGGATGAGTCAAAGATAGCAACTATATTCCGGGCTTTTTCACTTGATGAAATGTCACTTTGGCCAATCTGCAAAGAAACACTTTCAGGTTTGTTATGCTGCTGATATTTAGATGCTAGTAAAAGTAATTCTGTCTTGTCATCATTCAGCTTTAAGAAATTTCTGGCCATCCATAGACGTATTTCTTGGATACATGCCTCTATACACTAAGTGGCTTCCTCAAGTCCACAATCAGATGTAGGCTTAAAGGTAATATATATCTGAGTATCATCAGCATAGAGATGGTATTGTAGACCATGGCGGCAGACAATGTCACCCATTGAAGAAGTGTAGATGGTGAACAAGATCGGTCCTAAGACACTCTTGAGGTACTCCCCATTTTAGTGTATCACTGTCCGATGACACTCCACTAATCTGTACTGACTGGGTGCGAAGCGACAGGTAAGATTCAAAGCACTTCAAAGCAGTGCCATCCACACTAATTCGTTCCCGGAGTCGCTTAAGGAGAACATCATGATGCACAGTGTCGAATGCTGCAGACAGATCTAATAATACTAGCAACACACATCGCTTTCCATCTATTGTTTGCAAGATATCATTCTGCACTTTTACGAGGGCAGTCTCAGTACTATGGAATTTTTTGTAAGCAGACTGATAATTAAAGCTCATGCATGTTGTTCTCTGTAATGTGTTCCAAAAGTTGTGTAGCAACAACCTTTTTCACTAATTTTGACACGTATGGCAAGTTTGACACTGGTCGATAGTTTTTCAAGCAGTCAGGGTCGAGAGATTGTTTTTTCAGTAGAGGTGTTATAACAGCAGTTTAGACAGCTTCCGGCACAATGCCCTCCTGAAGGGACAGTCTAGTAATTTGCTTGATAGTCGGAAGTAGATCATCAAGACAGCTCTTTAGAAGCCATGTAGGAGTCGGGCCTATTGAGCATGACTTGGTTGGTGATGATAGAACAATGCTCATCAGCTCAGTGGTACTTATGTCTCTGAACTCTAGACACTAACAAGTTGGAGTAACTGTTATTTCATCGGTTGTGGGCAGTTGATCTTGTAATATGAGTAGGTCAGATTGGATTTTAGCAACTTTTTTTTTGAAAAAAATTGCAAAAGTTCTTGCCAGCTCGCCCTTGTTGGTGTGATTAGGCCAAAGAGCTTTGCACTTACGCTGTAGCAAGGAGTCGACGACCTTAAAGAGATCCCGTTGTTGGTTATAACTCTGACGTATCTTGTTCGAGTAATAGTCATGTTTTGCTGTTGCAGTGACCTCCCTTACGTTTTTGTGTTCTCCTTTAAAGGGTTCTAGGTGAGCAGGAGCTCCTGAAGCTCTCCGCCTTCGCTCTGCTGTCCGTCTTATCCTTTTAGCGTCTAGTATGGCATCATTCATAAACCAGGGTGTGTTAGGCTTGATTGTAATGAGCCTGGAACACTCTGGGGCATGCTTGTCTACGATGTCAGAAATTGAAGCATTGTATCGGTTGACAAGCTCATTGACAGTGGTGGCTGGATCACTGTATTGAGAAGAACATTTGATGTCTTCTTTGAAGGAGTGCATGTTTATAGCTATATATTTTCTGTACTTTATCACTTTCTTCTCAACTGAAGGTCTAGGTATACGTAAGGTGAATGCTCTGCACCCTACAGTTGTTAAGTTGGGCCCATATAACTTTTAAGACTTATCAAGTGTATGAAAATCTATGTCGACATCAATGTTGGTGACGCCACTTATAGTAATATGTAATATACAGATCAAAATCTTCAGCTCAGTATCATTATTTTTAATGGATTTTCATGAACATAAGTGGGATTGTAGAAGAGGTCAAAATCTGGGATGCCTATGATGCTAGTGGCGCCACCTATAATTTGATGGAAATTATGGGTTAAAATATCTTAAAAAATATAAATTCCACATCTCGAAAAAATAATTGAATTAGACATGCCAAATTAATGATATATAGACCATGTCCAATGCCAATTATGTTACATATGATCAGTGACATTGACCTTTTTTTTGTAAGGTCACCTGACCTGTTAAATTGAAAGGAATGACTTTGTAATGGTAGGGTGTAGTTCGGACGACAATGGCAAAGAGAATTGAGCTTCCAAATAAAAATTGCTCAAATACATTGTTTATGTTTTGTGATAAAGAAATCCCCTTGGTGACCTACTTTTGGGTTCACTGTGGCCAAATGATTGTGTGACTTTGACCTATTTTGAGTTCATTAAGCACTTAAGAAAAGGGCATTTAATTCAATATCTTGATTAAGAATAAGGAGAATGATGCCAAAGGTACTACAAATGCGTGTCATGTGAAGTTTGATATTGCATGATATGGTTAATCTTGAGTAATTTTTTCAAGGTCGTGGAGTGAATACATTTCAGAAAATGATTTTTTTGCGATGGTGGTCAGCAGAGCATTAGGCGCGTGGGCCTCTTGTTTTATACGGAACTAAGTTTAAATTTTATTTTCATTTACCCTGCACAATGTTGAAATTTAGGTCCAGACCTTAGTTCCCAGGTGAGGTCAACATGTTTGAAGCTAAATCCCTTGCCATACATTTCATTGACAGTACGGCAGAAAGCCGTGTGCTTACTATATTCAGAGAGAATAAGATGGTATATTCTTCTTTTGAATTTGCTAAAGTGATAACGAGCAATTGTATTTACATGTTATTTTGCATTAAAAGTCTGATTGGGCCTTTCATATTTGTGATGGTTAAATTTTGTTAACACATAAGCGTCAGACTTACTTACTTTGGATAGCTTTAAAAGTCTCAATGGCATTTCATAAGTGTGGAAGGTTTGGAATTTAAAGGCACAAACATTATGTCTACCTGGGGAGCAGGGTTATCTCTGATTCATAATTATTCAACAGCGATATTTTTTACCTTTTTCATCTGGGATGAAATGATAAACCTTGAGTACATGGTTTGTTAGCAAGCAACAATTGGAAATAGGCAAATGTAATGCCAGTAAGGTAATACTAAACACACACACACACACACACACACACGCACACACACACACACACACACACACACACACACACACAAAATAATAAATAAAAGCAGCAAGCCAAACATTTACGATACTTTTGCACTTAAATACTGCTAAGCATGCGCAGTTCTGTTTATTGGCATCGTCACACGATCCAGTCATAACTGATCACATCACCCAACTCCCCCTAATATGCCCAGATGTGTCAGCCAATGAGAATAAAGAAAGCGGGAAAGGCAGAGAACAAATCAAATTGTAAAAAATGGGTTCGATACTGATTCAGGTTCGGTTTTTAGGCTGAATATCAAAGAACAAATCAAATTGTAAAAAGTGGGTTCGATACTGATTCAGGTACGGTTTTAGGCTGAATGTAGAGTCAGGACTGCCACACAAGAAGATTTTATTGTATTATGGACACTTGATTTTTACGTTATTTGGACGCATCATACAATAAACCCTGCTCCATTGGTATCCCAGCTACAACGTGATAATAGTGTTCCACAATGAAAATTATTATCATTATTATTATCATTATCATCATCATCATCATCATCATCATCATCATCATCATCATCATCATCATCATGGCAAAACTGTTCATAAGTCGACGGAAAAACCCAAGCTTTTAGCAAAAAATTTGAATTGCAAAGAGAGCTTTCTGATCTCTATTATGTGTACATTATACATTAGTCAAGCTCTCGCTCATCAAGAGGTAAAAGATCAGTGCTATGTGCAGGATTATGATGGTGGTTTTACTCTTTCAGTACCAACTCCGACGGAAGTCTAATTGCTCTGATTTGTAATAAGAGAGCTGCATTCATATTCCATGCCAAAAGACCTTTCATTCAAGTGCTAACATGGCTAGAGTTCCAGAGAATATAATAATCCGGGTCAACAGCTTTGCTCGGCGTGTTTCGGGCGCACCATGCTGCGGAAAGCTGTTGATTCAGTCCAAAATGTGGCACTGAAACAGTTTAAAATGTAGCCCATGAAACAGGTGCCCGTTGCTGGCATGTGTCCCACGATTAGTGAAAGAGACAATGCAGTTTAAGAAATTGCACGTGTTAAGTTTCGAGCGAATGCAATTTTCTTCACTTAGAAAAAAACCCCGAGCGTTTCACTTTTCGCAATTTGACGCTATATGTCTAAATGTAACACAATAAACCAGTTAATGCGCTTTAATTTTGAGCGCAAGTTCCATCATGAATAAGACCTATTCACATCTCAAGACGTATTGTGTTTTTTTTGTTGGCATGTAGTAGATCTTGCCTTGCAGGATTTTTTTTTTCTAATGAATATTATATATGGGCCATACGATGCAAGGAGAGAGTGAGGGTCTACTCGACTCTGCCAGTGCCAACAGCGCCTTAGGTCGAACTACTGCTTTGAATCAAGATAAGGGAGCTAGATTTATTTGGCTTGTGAAAAGTCTGTTCATTCAAGCATCGGCACACCTGCACCGACATAGAATACAGTAATCCAAGTCAACAGCTTTCCTCTGGGCTCTTTGAACTCGTGCCCTTAGTGCACCGAGGAAAGCTGTTGACTCAGTTCAAAATGTGGCCCTGAACTATAGGTGATTTATACTGTTTGCTTTTTTAAAATTTCCAGGTCATTTTTATGGGTCGACATCACAATATTTGACAATTGCTGCAATACTTACTCGCTCGTGTAAACATAAAAACAAAAAACAAAAACGCCTTTATATAATGAATTTTTATCTGATTGGCACTTGGGGTATCTGAATTTGTTTCTGCTTGTGCTGCCGGGAGTCCGGACGGTAACCAAATGCAAGCTGATTCGGCTATCCAAGTCAATTACTTTTCATTTATTTTTTTCATTCATTAATTTATACTTGGCATGCGCAGTTATATCATTCTGGCATTTTGTTACTTCTTTGTGCCAATCTGGTGATAAGACCAGTTATATGTGGACTTCTCAATGCCACAGAACTATGAACCTGTAGTTTGAAAAGCGGCCGGGCTAGAACAGATCATTTCATGGTTGTGGTTTTTGCGTAAAAAAATCAACTTGCACTATTTGCCTATTTCTGAACCTTCACTGTACGTATAAAAATGTAAATACTTATTTGTGTGAATCAGGTGACGTGAATTGAAAAAGTGAACTCTTCCATGCAATGGGACTGTGTGGTCACACGGCATGCAACTGCTTTCTACATATTGTGTGACTGGTATTTCATTTCAGTAGATGTTATCATGATACTCAAAAAAAACCTGTTGATGTACTTTCTCTGTTGGATTACATAAAGGAAAACTGATAAAAGCAAAAACAAAAACAAAAACAAAAAAAAAAGAAAAAACAAAAAACAAAAAAACAAAAAACAAAAAAACAAAAAACAAAAAAAAAAACCCAAAACAAACAAAAAACAACCCCCCCCCCCCCCGAAAACGTGCGTATTGAGTATACAAATTCATAAAATGTGGACTTATGTCATGCAGTTTGCGGGCTCAGGCAGTATGATCAGTCATATGTGATTTCCACGTAGTTAATGTACTTACATTCAGGTTATGGCACCTCAGTTCAGGTCTAATGACTTCATCTCACTTACCAGTCAATAGAGGTTTGCGCAGGGTCAGCAATCATCCATTCACAGGTCACATTTTCACTTCTCCCAAAACCGTCAACCAGATTCTCTTCAAACTCGGTGGGGGCACGTACTTTTTGTGGGTGTCTGTCAAGCTTAAACTTTTCTTTCTTTCTATCTATCTATCTATCTATCTATCTATCTATCTATCTATCTATCTATCTATCTATCTATCTATCTATCTATCTATCTATCTATCTATCTATCCATCCATCCATCCATCCATCCATCCATCCATCCATCCATCCATCCATCCATCCATCCATCCATCTATCTATCTATTTAAACTCTCTGAAAAATATTGGGATACTTCTAGCCACCCTAGAGCTTAATTTATACAACAGGAGGCGCTGCGATTATTTTCGTTTGTTTCACCTGACTGTCGTCACATTTCCATACATTTACTCAATTCTTATTTTTTCCGGTTATAATTTTGTAATTTTCGATATCTCGCAAACCCCAAGTTGGATCATCTTTAAACTCAGTAAATTCGTTCACAACTAGATTTCCACCAGTCGTTAGCTTTGTGGTCGTACAGTCATTTATGATTTTTAAAGAATTTTGAAATTACACAATGATCGGTAATAATAAATGTTATTATTATCCACAAGGACAGCATGGAGATAGAGCTGGGGTTGTGAAAAGCATTGACGTTTTCTCTGATGCAGATCTGACCTCAAGAAAGGAATTGCATTCAGAGCTAGTATAGTGCTTGAGGGATCTTCAAACTGTTATACTGTGCGTTACACGAGTTTTCTAGGAAAGTACATGCATGTGATAATAAATTCGTCATAAATCGGCATAAATCAAGCGTTGTCTTTCTTAAATAGATTTGTTTTTAGTCGTCTCTCAGAATTAAGCACCGCTATCTCTGATACTGTGAATTCAGTTAATTTTGATGTGTTCTTATTTTCGCTTTTTTCGCTGATGCTTCAAAACTGTGAAATTAAGAACACAGTGAAAAAAGTTTAAAACATGGCATTGATTGGAAGTAAAACTAAAATAGTGAATTTCAAGTCTCAGGGAAAGATCTAAAATGCAAAAACCGTGAAAATAAATGCCCTTGAAAATAAATGTATTCACAGTAATTATTTACAAACTTAAATATGAAAACTGGATGTGCCAGTAAGTTCATCGATATTTAAGATTAACCTGTACTCCAAAAGACTATGTCATATAAGCCCTAGACATCTCGGATAATTGAGACATTTCCTATCACAGGGAAGCATAGATAGATAAGTATCGGAATAGATTCTTCACGAAACACAAGGCATCCGATGCACTGGGCAAGGCCTCATGAGCCCATAAACACAGTATGCCCTGAGGCCAAGGAGCCTATATAGAACGGACGGATGATTACTCATAAGTCGACATCAATCAGTCGTTATCTTTGTCTTGAAAAGAACTGTTTTAGTCGTCTCGTAGAAATAAACACCACTTTCGCTATCATTATTTTTTTCCAAATTTAATTATAAAACTGAGTATGTGTTAATTTTATGGGTGTGCGAGACTACTTTTGTCCCAAAAGACTATATGATATATCAGTCTTGGATAACTGTAGTAATTCAGGCCTTGCCAATTACAGTGAAGCATTAAAAAGTCTTGAAGCGCCTTCTCAAGGAAACGCAAGGTATCCCAGACACTAGACAAGACCTCAAGAGCTTAGAAATGACCTCAAGGAGCATATGCAGGAAACATGTATAACTTCAATCAGCCCGATTTTCTTGAGCCCATTCGAAAACTTTGGTGAAGATAGACGACTAAGACTGAGCAACAAAACTAGAGGGCTGTGTTAACAGCCGGTGATCAGCTGATCTAAGCTTGTTCACAAAATCAACGTTGCAGGTGAATAGACCTGTACTTAAGCTGAGTGCATATGACATTTGGAAAGTAATTGTAAGATTTGCCTAAAAAAAATTCATTAACATGTGGATTAGCATCAGAATGCCCATTGACCCACATAGTAATCAATAGGAAAGTTCCATTAACTGATAGATCCTCTAATTTTAAAAATTCGTTAAAAATCAGAAATCCGCAGCATTACCACCTAGTGTACCACTTTCTTTGACCCTTTAACAAAAACATATCAACAAAGCTTCAGCCTAATCTGGATGATGGTTCTGGAGAAGTCGAAAATAGCGAAAACATACAAAAAAATCATTAAAAAAAAAAACAGAAAAAGATTGCAGCGCCACCTGGTGAACAAGCTACGAGCCAGGAGTTCTTGAAGGTTTTCCTGTATATTATCAAAGCAATTGGGTGAGCAGTTTCGGAGATTTTTTAAGATTGGCCCCAAAAATAACCAAAAAGTCTATCTAAAAATCAATGGAGCGTGACCATTTGAACAACTTGGTAGATATCCATCCAAGGTACATTGCCACCAAGTTTGAACTCAATCTGAATTAGCATTGGAATGCCCATTGACTTACATAGTAATCAATCTGAAAGGTGTGTTAACAGATAAGTAACCAAGTTGAAAATAATTGAAAATCAGAAATCCACAGCAGTATCAACGTGTAAACAACTTTGTTTGACCCGTTCAAAAGGAACATAACCACACAGTTTCAGCTTAATCTGAGTGGTGGTTCTGGAGAAGTAGGAAATAGCGACAACATACAATAAATCATTTTAAAAATCAGAAAAACATGACAGCGCCACATGGTGAACAAGCAACAAACTAGGAGTTCCTGGGAGTTTTATGGTGTGATATCAAAGCAATTGGGTGAGCTGATTTGGAGAAAGTTTTCAAGATTGGCCCAAAAAAGAACCCCAAAAAGAAATCATGAAAAATTCCAAAAAACACTGGAGCGTTACGATTTGAACAAACTTGGTAGAAACCCACCAAATGCACATTATCACCACGTTTGAAGTTAATCTGGCAGATAGTTTTGGAAAAAAGTTGGACATGTGAATTTGCATTGGAATGCCCGTTGACTTACATAGTAATCAATAGAAAAGGGGCATTTACCGATGAGTACCCGAGTTGAAAAATCGTTTCAAATCAGAAATCCACAGCAGTACCACCTAGTGAACAACTTTGTTTGACCCTTTCACAAGGAACATATCCACAAAGTTTCAGCTTAATATGAGTGGCGGTTCTGCAGAGGTCAAAAATAGCGAAAACACACTAATTAAATTGGAACAAAATTGCAGCGCCACCTGGTAAATTAGTGAGGAGCTAGGAGTCCCTAGGATTGTTCCTGTGTGATATCAAAGCAATTGGGTGAGCGGTTTCGGAGAAAATGATTTTTGCCAGACTGTACGCAATCTGGCATTGTTTTAGTTTGAGGGATCACGACCTCCATACTCAACGATACTACTTCAGTTTCACATTTCTTTGTCAAAAATAAAGTGCCAAAAAATCCACTTCAGCCCATTCACAAACATTTGTGCTCCATAACATATATTTACCATAATTTCTCAATAACAACACATCGTCTTTTAAACATATCTTTCTTAGATTAAAGGTAATTTCAGCCTATCACTACACGAAAACCTACGTACGGCATCCATGTTTGTTTGACCATCCGCAGAACATGCACATGCGATTCCGCGCACATGTCCGATTTATCATAATTACATTGACCTGCTGACTTTAACTGTGCTGCTCGTTAATCAGACTCTCAAAGAATGCCCTCCGGGTCAAGTACTTTTCAGAAATTCCAATCATATCGTGCTGAATAACTTAGAAAGTTTCAATATGGTGCTATATCACAAGTAAGCATCGGTGCTAAATTGTGTTCCATGTCTTATGACCGGTCTGCCATAGTTGTACTCAATGAAACTAGTCTCAATCATCATCAGCACATTTTTCGATAAAGTATTTCTAAACAAATGTTCAGTCGCAGTCCTTCACTATGCCTCATATAAGATTCCAGGTATTTGTACGGTATTAATCTAAGATTTCAGGTATTTGTACCTTACCAAATGTACACAAACCTGTCCCAACCTATTTCTCCCCTTTCGTACCAGTCAAGTCGCGATCCTTTTTAAAAGGAAACTTGTTTAAGATTTGCCCCAAAAAGAATCATTTAAAAAGTGCAAAAATCAGTGGAACATGACCATTAATTTCGAATAAACTTGGTAGATCCCGCCCAAGATACATTGCCGCCAATTTTGAGATGAATCTGACTGACGGTTTTGGAGAAGTCGAAAATGTATTTGTTAACGGACGGACGACTGAGCAAACTTAAAGCTCACCCTGACTTTCAACTCAGCTGAGCTAAAAACTGGCGTGAAACTAACAGAAAAGAACTGAAAACAAACAAGAAGCAAAAGCCACGAGAGCCCAGCAAAAATCCAACAATATGAGTAATACCCATGTTGGGTGTTGTTGGACTTGAGCTAGACTCTCGTGTGATGAGATAATGGACAGTCTGGACATAACGGATATTAATCATTGCCCCGCCAATTAACTATTTTGAACTTTCAAATTGAAGAAATAATTGTAAGGTCGAAATAAAGGAATAACAAACATAGGAAGAACAAAATACAGGGAACAACACAAACATAGGAACAATTAAATAGTTTTCTTCGGACAGATCGTTCCATACACATTACGAGACGCATCATTGAAGACCATATCATTAAAGATGGCCAGGCCAGCGCCATAAACATCCATACCGACAAACAATAAACAGACAAGTGCACGATGATGCAAAAAGAATCTTGCATGCTTGAGCATTGATGCATCTTTAATTGCCTCTTCCACATTTTAAGAGTACCCATGCCTAGGATATTATCACAGATGTGCAGTGGTGCCTTCGCTGTAGGTACCTACCTGTTTCAAGTGTAATATGCACAAAATCCTATTTCAAACATAGCTTTCACTTTTTATATCGTGCTGCACTTTAAATGTTCCAAACCATTGTCATGCAATTTTTTCCATGTTGCCTGTACGTGTATATACACCATATCATATAACGTGGGATATTATTTACATGTGTTATGTTTAGCTGCTGCATCCTTTCAACAAATACAACATTTTTCCATGTTGATTTTATGTTGTATAGGACCTGCGTGTGGCATTAAAAAAATATTACGGCGAAGGTGACACATTTTGCGCAAACTGCAATTTTCCAATAAAAAAAAGTAGAGGCGGAGTTTCTGACCACTCATTGAGTACCTCCGATATATCAGTATGATTTTCGTAAGATACTACAACAGTATTTTAAACTGCGCGAAGAAGAATGCCTGATAATACAATCCTGGTTGTAGGCATGACTTCCTAGTGCTCAGCCTCGGTTACACTTTTTTATTGGAACAGACTCCCGAAATACCTGAATGCATTCATGGTCCTGTCTTCAACGCCTACGCCACATAAGTCATCAAATCAACTGACAACCCCGTAACCTGTTTGTCTATGAAGAAAGAGCAATGATGTCAAAACAATGCTGACAGAACATGACGTTTGATCTGAGGCCAAACAGAACAGCTCTGGTACCAACAACAACTGGATACAATAGTGGTGCTTGCACCACCGAAGGGACCGGACCGCCGTATACAAATTTAGGACACTTTAGGGCAGCAAATATATATACATTGGGTAAACCGATCTCGTACACGGGTTTAAAGTCAGCTATATACAGTAATAGATCGTTGAACATAAAATCCACCATCCAGAAGCAAATAAGTGGCTATGTGACCTTGAGAAGTGGGTCAAGGTCAATCATGTTCGAACTTAGCCTTGGCCCTATAGAGAACTATAATCATGTATAATCTAAAACCCATAAATAAAAAGTTTGTAAATTATTGTGCAGACATTAAACTTCACAAAAGTGGCTGTGCGACATTGGAGATTGGGTCAAGGTCACTCATTTTCGAACTTCACCTTGGCCTGATAAAAAACTATGATGATGCGCAATATGAAATCCCTGTAGCTTGAACAATTCTCAAGGTATCGTGCCGACACCAAATTCACTAATGTGGCTTTGTGACCTTGAGAATTGGGTCAAGGTCATCCATCTTACAGCTTAAGATAGCCCTTATAGAGGACTAAAATCCTGTGCAATATGAAAGCCCTGGCTTAAAACTTCTCAACTTATCATGCGGAAACGATCTGGAGGGACCGAACCTGCGATCACCTGCCTGTCCAGTTGGATTCATGTGGAGTGTTGCAAACATCGGAACCGAACGTACCATTTATGTTGATGTGTCCGTTTCTGGCAAGTCAGTTCCAGTGTGGCATGCGCTGTCATCACTCTCGTTGGCCGACTGTCCAGCGGCAGACCTGTAGCCAGACTCTGATTATGGGGGTGTCTCCATTCCAAAAATTTTTGGACCTTTTCTCTATACTTGCTGACTATGCTCTAAACTTACAAATTCATTGAAGCATACGCCTTCATGTGCGCAACATCAGGTCATACATATATACATAGCGTATAATTATACATTTACATTAACGTTGTATTTGCAATGCTGAGCAAGAAAAAGCGGAGTCTCTTCATATACATACATATGTGTACACACTGGTCCTGTATTTAATATATATATATATATATATATATATATATATATATATATATATATATATATATATATATATCAGGTCATGGATACAAATTTTACAAGTACACGCAAAATTAAATTAAATATAATTTTGGCCTTTTATATCTTAGATTATTTCTCATTAAATTTATTACAGATCATCCCACATATATTATAATATAAATATCGACCTGGGTGATGGGCGAGAGACCGAATGTCACCCCGAGGATACCATTGTCAACCCCGAGACCGAGGGTCCAGGTAGACAGTGGTGTCCGAGGGATGAACGATGAATCGAATTTTGCTTGGTGCCAGCACTGGCCCTTTGCGGCATTACATGTTTCGATTGGACCAAAGTGCGAGGAAAGAAAAGTCCATAGATATTCTAACATGTCTTAAAAACAAGACAGTACAATATATTTAGATTGCATTTTTATTACAATGGAAGTAATGCAATGTGTGTGTTGGGGGGGGGGGCTATTTAAGTGCTCACCTGCCGTAAAAAAGTCAGATTTCCCGACAAGTTCTTCTCTGCTGGTACGGTTTCTCGAGGCTGGCAACACAATGTGACTGTGAGTCATGTGCTTCACAACTTGTCCCCATACCGCAAGAGCGGGCTTCGCCTGCAATAAATTTGCAGCCAGGCGTCACAGCCCATCCGTTTAATGTAAGATGTAGGGGTAAAATTTGTCTTTTTTTTATTTGGACACATCTGCATTTAAATTGCCACTGTTGATGTTTCGATGTAGCATTTCCATGTTCTGCCAATCAGTTTTTGGACTTTTACTTTTAGATTTCTGCAAGATTCGTGTGATTAATTTTTAAATCTATGAGCTAAACGGACATAAGAAAAGCGAGAATTACAGATATGGTTTGGGGCCGGTTTCATCCCCACTTATTACACCACCTTGATTGCATTAAGATTGGATAATATAATCTATATCAGGCTTGTTGAGCAAAAAATGACATATGTGCGAGTTTATTACACAGTAATATGCTCCACTACTGGGCTGATCAAAGTGTAACAAGATAATTTTTGTAAGCATTGTCGTTGAAAGTATTATGCAATAGGTGTGTACAAAAAAGTATTTGTGGGGCGTGTTTTATATGAAAATTTGATGTAGAAATACAGAATTATTTTGTTTACAAACGTCACAAAGCGTAAAACGGATAGATTCAGCACAAAGTACAGGTTGCCTGTACTCTGTAGGCTACATGCTGTCCCAAAAACACAGTGATCAAATGAAAATCCTTCCGAATTTCCTGAAGTATCCTGGCTTTCATCACCATTTGCATTAGAAGCAATTTTGAATAACGACTATCGTAAGTTGGAACTAGTACTCATGCTGGTTTTTTTCCACAACATGATTTAAATCCAACACTTTTATCTTGATAAAGTCCTCTCAGAACGAACCCTAAAATATTTGTTACATAAACATATAAATGTATTATATGTATCACCTTTCCTCTTAAAAATTGGTTAAATATTTTTCCATAAACGTTTAATTCGATGTGTATTTAAATAAATTACGGGATAGCCAGGGCATCCCAGACTTTTATTTAAGGCTAGGAAAGGTGTCTCGACGTTTTCTTAAAATAGATCCTTAATCCTGGCATTGCCCGACTTGTTTTGTGATAAAATCTTGAGATATATAAAATAATTTTTAGATATCTGTGAACAGAATTATAGATATCTGAAGTCCATTTCTGGATATCTAATATTGAATTTTAGATGTCTAAAATGCTGGTGAATTATCGATATC
Organism: Hermodice carunculata; assembly: GCA_964020975.1. Lineage (NCBI taxonomy): Eukaryota > Metazoa > Annelida > Polychaeta > Eunicida > Amphinomidae > Hermodice > Hermodice carunculata. The sequence goes on from OZ026627.1 coordinate 68,585,633, forward strand.
CAAAATTCATTTTAGGTATCTAAGACGATTGCGTCTAGAACGGTTTTGGGTATAACCGTATGCTTCCTGACATGGCTTCACCATGGGCAACCCAAGACCGGGCAGGCCCACCTTTGTCAGCCATGTTTAATTTAGTGCCCGAACTTGGCCAACAAGTTCCCGCCAAAAATGAAGGAAGCAACAAGTTTCATAAAATAACGACGTCATCTTTTTAGATATACAAACTTCTGCCATCTATGTAGATGTCAAATATTGAATTTAAGTATCTAAAATGATATATAGATATCTAGAAGTCACTTTTAGATATCTATAAATCGTGAAAATTTATAGATATTCAAAAGGGGATTTTACATATCTTAAAACTTTTCAAGCATCTAAAGTGAACTTAAGATATAAAAAACATAATTATATATATCTAAATATTAATCAGATATTTAACATAATTTTTGACATCTCATTATTTTTAGACAGAAAAGATTCAAATTATATATATCCATAATTCTGATTTAATATTGAAATGGCTTGCCATAGAAATGTAGCCAGTGTAGTGTCAAAGAAAAGTGCTAAAAATCTATAACACTGTACGCGTCTTTGTGGTGCAACTTCAAGCAGCAATATCAAATGGCGTGCCATACGGTGTAAGTATAATTAGGCAGCTCTCGTGAAGGTAAAATCGTGCATGAAGCACGACTTGATCGAGTTGCACGATTTGCCTACGATGGTAACTGTTTTAACTTGTAAATGTTTACAAACGGGACCGTTAATTTTCTAGTAATGACTCAATCTCTTGAGTTTTCTCCTTTTTGCAAAAGCGCATGGCAACGCATTACTTTCAGACAGAATGATGTGTGTAAAATACACAATTTTGTCGATAAGGCAATGAATAAATTGAAAGTGTATTCGTGTACTTTCGGCAATTTTGATATTTTTGTAGAATCGGCAAAGCCGTTGGCAAGCGTCCACGCCGCCTGCCGCACAACTGGGTATTTACAGTGATGAGATGCATGTACGACGCACAGCATTGTGTATTATTGACGGTTAATACCCGAGTAACCGAATTCTGGGCACTGGATTTCCTGATTTTCTGTCGTATTTTACCCATTTTACACAAAGGGAAGACGAACTCAAGTAGCTGTCCATGCATATCAAGCGGGGAGTATAAATGAAAAGAAGGAAAAACATTAAAAATTGCTAAAAAAAAAAAAAAAAAAAAAATCTTAAAACATATGCAATATGAACGCATATACATAGTAGTATCTCAAATATAGCTCTTAAGTTTTTTTTCACACTGTCTTTTGGCCTAGTATCACCCGATACCTTTAGAGGGACATTCCACAGCAACATGGAAGAAAAAACACTGATTCTATCCAGTAGGAATTCAAATATGTTGTCACCCTCCAACCATTCAACATCCCCCAAGGGAAACTACAGCCTTCCCATTAAGACGGCGCAGCAAGTCTGTACATTACTTTTCTTCTGTCTACATTAGCCAATCAAAATGCTTCTGTATGCACCAATGCTCTGTAGTTGGGTCAATAGAGCATCACATGCGCCGTTCACTTGCCTGTTACAGATGGCCCCTTGAGGTGTATCCTCCAAAGACCCAAAGGGTTTCTCTGGGGGATCCACTTCGCGGGATTCTGTGTGAGCAAATACAATGAATTGGCCATTTTCGTGGAGGTAAATTGCATGACACCGCATCCTGTTGAGCTAAGTTACATGTGACACCACTTCCAATGGACAACCAGTAGCTAATCAGTGAGGCTGGATTTGTTTACGCGCTTGTGCTGCGACCCACTTGCAAGGAGCTGGATATCAAGTTTAAGCTACCAGTGGCGCCAACTGCAAAATAAGTCCCCTATTGGGCGCAGGAAAACCTCTAAGCATGAAATACAGTCCAATGTAACTTCAAATGTAAGGATTTGTATAGCGAAGCCAAACTTTTGGTCCTGGATAGGGATCAGTCATAGACAATTATTGGACCTATGATTTTTTATTTTTTCCTTTTTTTATTTTTGTGCATGACATGATGGAAGTACCAGAATAGGGTTCGTAGTAAGCTAATTCCACGTTTGCTTGGGGGAGGGGGGACTTAATGCTTCAAGCAGATTTTATCGACCAAAAATTATGAAATGCACCTTCTGTTTTGCCTTTCAAGGGCAAGACCATTGGGTAAGTGACAGGGTAAGCACTGAATAGGGCCTATATAAGTTGTCGATAAAGCCTCCACCACAAGGCAGCACGCGATACTTGATCCAATGCAAGTGGAACACCGTGTGCAGGTACTCTTTGTTGGTTGGATGAGAAACCAAGAATATTGTCTCATAAATTCCCCAATTTATTTAATCCTGTCAGAAGTACAGCTTTGTAGTTTATCACCACAAACAAGATAATCTAAAACTCTTCTTCTAATCTGACAAAACAAACAATCATGACTTTAAGGGTACGCATATCGCTATTGCTGCATTAAGTGGCTACCTGGTCAACTATGTCCCACCTCGGTACCCTTTGTGCACTGGCACTGGGTATTGCAACAAGCGCCATCTGGCGCTGGAAGTTCTGCTAGCAACCTTTATTGATGCTATTGTGAAGGGTGAACCTACGACTGCTTGGCATACAAAATGAGTGATGAGATGTACTTTGTAGATTCAACATATTGCTGACGTATCTGGTTTCAAAGCTACTTTAATTTTGCATCTTAGTTTGTATTTTTCCTTTTTCGTTTTTTTGTGTATACAATTTCTCAAAATTTGTCGTTACACGCACGGCATAGGAAATTGGCCTCATTTCTCATTTCTTACATACTCGTAAAATTAATTACACGCCAGACTAGATCAGTACACAGTATATAGCAATCCCTGTCACTCTCCATAACCATACGACTATTTCAGAATTATAGCGGAACAAAATGTGTCTTTAAGTCTGACGCAGGTGTCGCTTTAGTTTTCTTTTGCTCCAAACGCAGCACCAGTCCTGGGCAACATGTACAGCAAGTGGATCCGCTCCAAATTTAGCAAAAGCTACAGCAGACAAAACAGCATGAAGCTGATCAAGTTATCATTGGAGTCGTATCATACGCATTCTATGCAGGTGGTCCGAAAACTCCACATTGGTAACAAGTTGCAGTGTACGTTGGCTCCCTCTAGCGTACACTGGTTCACTTTCTATTGTACTGTGCACCTTTCTGCCTCCACGATCTGCAGAACCAGAAGTTCTCGAACGCGTCCCAGACGAAAAGCAAGAAAACGGACGTCTGCTCATACCAGGTATATGTCCACCACGTGGTACTGGGCAGGTCTTTGGTCGACTTGGTTTTTCCCGTTGGCCATCATGATTCTTTATTGGCATCCTTCCAGACAATTTTGCTTCAGAAACAAAGGAATGAGAATTCATCAATGCATAATGAACTGAAAAGGTGTGCAGTGGAATTTTCCTATTAAGACCACCTAAAGGACTGAGCAAAGTGGCCCTAATAGGTGAGTGGGACATAATTTAATCAAGTATAAACAAAAAACAAAAAAAAAAAAAAAAAAAAGGGAAGGCTAAGAAATAATATTTCGCTGTGATCATGGGATTTCTTCTGTAATACCTAGCTCATGAGGGATTTCCCGAAATTATAGAACGTCAATTGTTGAAAAAGTAATTTTAAAAGATTGTCAGTATTTCTGAAAACACTTGGAGGCCCACATAGTTCTGAGAATTTAGACGGTTTGTATAGATTATGCACACTTACCAATCCAAACACGTCACAAGCCAGGGATATGAACACATCGCTCCTTATTCGCCCCTTTTTTTTTACCAGACCACGATCCATATATATACATATATCAAGCAGGCTACAGTGAGGGATCCCACTGTGGCCTCCTTGATGTATCCCGGGGCATGTATGCAGCGTTATATTGCATACATTAAATCATGTGGCTCAAGTCCAGGGGAAGTGGCGGAGGAAGGGAGTGTGTGTGTGTGTGGGGGGGGTCAAAACTCTACATCGGGTGCAAAATAGGGGGTCATTCCCGGCCCCTGGCACCTACATGTTTATCACTGATACTACAACCCCATCTCCCATCCCTGAGGGGTGCTTAGGTGCACCTCTTTCCTTTTCAATTTGAAGCTTACCAGATACACCCCTGCGTGCAGGCAGCTTGCCATTCAAATTTGGCTCCCGAGGATACGGCAGGGGGTTGGCGGTCATTTTTGTTCTGGGTACCCAGTGGTTATCTTCATTCCGTCGAAGGTATTCCATTCTTTTGAAATTTCGTAAGTTGTTTTCAAAACGTTTACTTGACTGTGATGAAGCCAACATGGCTTCAGTAAGTTCACGTTTGAAGTTTGTCCATTTACTTTCTGCCAGAAATCGCTGACACAGTGTGGTGTCAGACGGACAAGGCTTTAAACTTCTGTATATTTTCTGCAGCGTGGGCTCATCGACAAGTTCTAAAAACCGCCCTTTAGGTACTTGGATTACTTCACACCCTTTGCTGACAAAGGACAATGCTAGTGGTGTCCCGAAGAGAGAGTCCAGACCCTGCAATGGCATGTATGCTTTATCATTAACCCTTTGTCTAGTTATCACAGGAAAGGTTCTGCCTGTATATGAATCATTCTATCAATTTCAGATTAAAATACCTCATTGTAACAATCTTTTTATTGAAATACTAGCATGATTTGCTTTAAAATTAGTAGTTCTGGGTGGTTCAGGGCAATATTTTTCCCAAGTATGGTTTTAACTTCTTCAGTGTTAAATTTTGGACTGAGTCAACAGCTTTTATGCAGCGTGCATTGGGCGCAGCACGCCCAATGCGCACCAAGAGTAGCTGTTGACTAGGGATATTCTCTCCGGAACTATAGGCATGCTTGCCTGCTAAACATCCGTTCTTTGCGGTCTACTACCCACCCACCCACCCACCCACCCCCCCACCCCCGGCGAACCGCTGGGGGCCAACATAGTGTATCGCCCCAAGAAAGTCTGCTTAGGAGGCAATAGGCATGCTGGTACTTGAATGAAAGGTCCTTTTACGAGGAATACGTTAGGGGTCCTAATGATAATTCAGACAAGTTTGACCTAAATAGATCGGCTTTAGTCGTGCTTGGCACTGAGTGAGTTACCGCAAAGCATAGAAAGCTATTGAGTCATTCTACCATGAAACACCAAAATGTCTATGTTAATGCAAGGGTTAATGTTTCCTCAATTATTATACCTTATGTTGCATGTTAACGTTATTATTTCAATATTTAGGCATGTCATCATGACATCAGTTAAAATTTTACCCAGCGCTGGAAACGATTAGAAAAAAAAAAAAACATTGGACACATCATATCTGATTTGTTTTATGCAAAATTCATTCTAGACTGCAGACAAGCACACCATGATTTTTTCTTTTCTCTTTTTTTTTTTTTTTTTTTTTTTGAAACAAATAATATACACATCAAAGGTTACATTGATGTTGTTATCCAATGGATCAAAGATGACGATGCTGTCCTAATTTACGCAGATGATGGAAAGTTTTGATTTTATCGAACATACGTGGGGTGTCAATTCATCTGATGTACATGTATATGTTGGTGAGGGAAAGAGTATACTTACAAAACACCGCCCATCTCGTAGTGTATCTATCTTGACAAATATTCCTATGCCAACATCGTTGCAGGGTGCAATTTCCTCTTTTCTGTGCATATGACAACATTTACGATACAGGTTGAAATTTTTCAACACAGGACTGGTTAAATTTACGCAGTCGACATTGACGAGCATCCTTGTATCTGTCTACCATCATGACAAGTTATACGATTAAGATTTCGGGCCTTACTTCATTCTTAGTTAAGTATCTTTGTGAAGCAAAGTTCTACTTTTTCACATGCCGCCATGTGCGTATATATATAAAGAACAAAGAAGAGATTCCTGCTGATATTGGGCCTGGCAAGGCATGCACCGCACCTTTGTGATACTTCTATTTAGTTCAGAACTGAATAAAACCTTGCCAATTAACATGCTGCGCTGTTTTAAGATAAAATTCTACTGAATTCAGAGCTTTCATTAAAAATAACATTCACATACAGCACTGAAATTCTGTAACCCCCCACCCCCACCCCTTGCCTGCTAAGACAGACTAAGTTATGCTATCGAGACACGTGGAACAATAGACTGTTTAGCAGGCAACCTCACCCAATTGTCATGAAAACTTTTCCATTCATCAGAATGTTTTACTCTTAAGTTGAGAATACAGAAAAACAGACATGTCGCAGCATTAGATGTACCCGTCTGTCCCCATGCTGCATACTTCTCTAATTATGTCCGTGTGCCAACACAGACATACTGTTTTCCCAGAAATTCTTTCTTTCTTTACCAGAAAATTTGTCCGCCCTTTTTCTCGGAGACAATTATAAATAGAAACTCCAAACTTGGCACAATTATACTACTATAGATGAAGTCTTGCCTTGATGATGGGTCATGCTGTTCAAAATTATGCAAATGACGGCTAATTAAAGTTTTAAATCTTCAATATCCTATATACTTTAGTAGATGTAGTTCCGAGTGTGTAGGAGTTCGATCATAGCAAGGCAAAGGTCAAGTCAAATGCCAAGGTCATGTCAAGGCCAAAAGTCAATTTTAGGTCAAAATGTCATTTTAAAGGTCAAGGTTCACTTCAGGTAGAGGTCATCTCAAGGTCAAAGGTCATTTCAAGGTCAAAGGCTAATTTCGATGGTGGCTTTTTTCAAGCCATTATTTGGTCAAATTTTATCCATTTTTGATAATGTTGGGCTCGAGTTGTAGCTATTGTAACACTGCACATTTTTGAATGACCTCTGGAAGTCAAAGGTCAATGTCATTTGGACATTTGAAAGTTTCATCCAGCCATAACTCGGCCAATTTCCATCCAATTCTAATCATGTTTGACTCAAATTGTAGGTATTGCAACATTGCACATTTTTGTAAGAACATCTAATCTCTAAAGGGCAAAGTTCAAGATCATTTCGCACTTTGAAAGTTTCATCTTACCATAACTTGGTCAATTTTCTACGGATTTGGTTCATGTTGGGCTTAAATTGTGGGTATTGTAACACTGTACATTTTTGGCCATTTACATTTGACCTCTAAAGGTCAAAGGTCAAGGTCATTTGGACTTTGAAATTTTCATCCAGCCATACGCTTAATGGAATGTGAAGTACCAAAGGACAGAAGTTGTATTATTTAATATTTACAACTTTTGAAGGCAAACAGACAGATTTCCTTTAAAGCAAATCTTCTTTTCTTGTTTTTTCTTTCCTCACCTTTTTTGCTCTGGAGCGGACTTGTTCTGAAGTCCGTCTTGCAATTCGGCTGCCAGCATTTTGGACTGTTGTCTCCTGGCCGCAGCGACTATTTTTTCTGCATCATCTTCCACGTTTATCGAATTTGTCACCCCAAACTCACTGACCGTAACGTCCTTCTCAACTTTTTCAAATGTCTGGATTTTGGGGACTGACAATGTGGATTTACTTTGCTCCGGAGAAGAACTGGGTTTGGAGCCATTCTGTGACTTGAGGCCAGTGCTGGGTCTCCTCTGTGAATCAACATAGAGGGCGCTCATGTCCTCCAGGCGAATAAGTTTCTGATACTGCGGACATTTTTCCAAATCGACGAGACGAACAACATCACCGCTGCCCTGAAATGCAAATCTTATCTTTCACCTCTCTGTGGTACTAACACACAGAGACTCTCAGCTAGCATCTGTGTGGTGACGGTGATACCTTCTAAATTCATTCTCTTCAATCAAGACTGAGGTAGGACTAAATAGAAAGCTGCAGCACCTTTTGTCCCTTTTTGAATGTAGGGGCATTTAATTTAGGCATAAAACAATCCCACAATGAATTATGTCATGGTTTCTTGTAATTCAAAATGAGGCTGTCGTACAAAACACGAAATGATGTATTGGAACAGAAAGGAAATCGATGTGCCTTTGAGAAACAAAACCAGTGACAATGACACTGACGTGGGCCTGGTTAAAACAGACGCTGTGGTTAGACATACATTCAACAGTGTCCCACTCAGAAATTTTGCTGTTTTTTATCTATTTTGATTTTAACCGCAGCTCTTTTACATTAACAGCGTGAGGGAGCATGGGAGGTAATAATACCAAGGTCCACAAAGTTTGACTCACTTTTACAACAAACCACAGCCACTGGTTCTGTCTTGAATCTCGCACGATCACTTTGTTGTAGTTGTAATCTCCCAGTCTCGTTGTATGACACAACTCTTCAATGTCACTATCCGGCATTGATTCCAGAGCATTCCAACTTCTGTCAAAATGAATGAATGAATGAATGAATGTATAAATAAATAAATGAATGAATGAATGAATGAATGAATGAATGAATGAATGAATAAATAAATAAATAAATAAATAAATAAATAAATAAATAAATTATAAAAAAACATGCATCGTAAATATACACCATGAAGACTATTTAAAAGGATTGACTGTCAGAGTCCCACTTCAAACAGTAAGCCCTTTGATGCTAAAGTGAGACGTCAACCTTCCAACATCAAACCGTCCTAAAAACCAAACAAAGTAAAATTCGCAAGAAGTGATACCCGCTTTTTGTATTCACTTCTTATAGTTTATTTTGCCACAATATTTTGAAAGTTTGAATGAAAAATAAAAAAGTTGAGTCCATTTCAAACTGAAAAATTTGGAAAATTCTACGTTCACTTTGCGCAATTGCTGTATAAACACAAGACGAGTGACACAAGTGACGATGGCAAAACACAATTCTCCACTATATATATGTATATATACTTTTCAAAAATATATATGTACTTTCTTGGACTTATTTTTCGTTTATTCTGTTTTATGGCCAACTTTGTGGACACCTCTGCTGAGCAGATTGCCTCCAAAGCAGACCAGAGGATATCCTGAAGATTGGCTGCTCGGTGTTACATAACTAGCCGTTACATAACTAGCACAGGCATAGCCGAGAACAACCATCAAAACCCTTCCTCCGTGAATGTATACAAACATTAAAAAACATATTATAAAGGGGCGTTAAGTGTATTTCTCTGGTCCCACCGAGGAGCATTAATATCATACTGCTACTGCTCGAACTGAATTAGCAAAGTAAAAGGAAAGGAATGGACCTTCACAAATCTAGGAGAAAACAAGGGCTAAGCCCTATGGAATCGCCACCTGCTGAGAGTCTGGTGAAGTACATTTGATGCCACATATGTCAAATTGAACAACAACAACAACAAACACAACAACAACAAAGTCAAAACGGACGTAAAAAACCCAGGTACCTAAAATTCAGTCAACTCTATCATAACTGATCAATGCATTGTGTAGTTACCAACTTAGCATAAAAGCATATTATTGAGACAAATCTCCCAACGTATCGTACACTGTCCTTCATCACTGAACAATGTAAGGACAAATTTTGGCTCCGTCACCGAAATACATTTCAATATTTCTTATTGATATGAGCGTATCAATAAGCAGCACACCCCTAGCACGCCATTGTCTGGCACACCCGACATGTATTTGAACATCGTTTGCCACCGTTGTCGACTCGAGCCGCACGCAGGGGAAGCCAACCTTCATCAGCTTCTGGCTGATCCGCAATGTTTATTTTCCTGCAAGCGTGTGCATTTAATCCCAGACAAGCTTCCATACTTGCGGATGGCTATTTTGATTTTGCGGTAAATAAATAAAAAAAAAAAGTATTTTTATTAAATTGATAAATATCAAATAACTGTCCGCTTTTCGCGACAGTTTGAATGATGCAACAGCCAAATTTACCCCCAAAACTTAGTAACTTGTCACTTTTGCGGTAACGATGTTTTTCATCGTCCGCCAATATGTTTTATGTTGCTGGAATCCTGAGACTTTCGTCCCTCTATAATAACAAGCTCTCTTATTGTCTAAGAAAAAAAATAGTGGGGTATCCCTCCAAATATAGCGCAGAATGGGAATGGAGACGTCATTTGAGCTCATTATATATGCGCTTTGACCATGTGCCACTCACTATCCAATCAAAATCATTCCCAGTGTGCCTGACTCATGACGGTAATGTTGTCGTAAGACCCATATTCACGCAAAGATTATTCGACCAAGATACTAAATTTTTATGTGTCCCTTTGAAGAAGGCGGGGCATATAGCTTTGCTCATGGTGGTCGTCGGTAGAGAGACTGGTTTCCGCACCATAACTCAAGGAGTTTTTGAGATAGGACTTTGGTAGTGCCCAGCTGCATATATATATATATATATATATATATATATATATATATATATATATATATATATACTCCAGTATAAGCCTAAGGGCCAGTTGAATTATGAAGGTGGTTGACCTAGACCCTATTTCAAAGGTCACCGAGGTACTGTAGTAAATTTTGGTTTCTGCACAATAACTAGAAACATTTTTTTATGACACGATCTGTATATTGCATAGGATTATAGTCTTTATCCAGGACTAGGTCAAGTTTGAAGATGGGTGACCTTGACCAAAATTCAGTGGTCACAAGGTTACTTTAGTGAGCTTAGCTTCTGCATTGTAACTCAGAATTTAAGTTATGACTTCAATAATACACATGGTAATAGTCCTTGATTAGGACTTGGTCAGCTCAGAAGATGATGACCATGACCAAATTGCCAATGTCATCAGGTCAGTCATGCAGTCGGTCGATAGTGAGACTGTGGTTTCCACAACATAACTCCAGAAGTTTTTGAGACAGGACTTTGATACTGTCCAGGTATATACTCCAGTATAAGGGTTTTAGGTGAAGTATGAAGCTGATTGATCTTGACCCTATTTCCAAGGTCACGGAGGTACTATAATACGTTTTGGTTTCTGCACGAGAACTAAAAACGTTTTAATGATAGGACCTATGTATTGCACAGGATTATAGTCCTTATCCAGGGCTAGATCAAGTTTGAGGATGGGTGACCTTAACCTCAATTCAAATGTCACAAGGGCACTTTAGTGAGCTTGGTTTCTGCATTGTAATGGAGAAGTTAAGGTATGACTTCAATGTTGCACATGGTAATGGTCCTCAATTAGGGCTTGGTTAGCTTAGAAGATGGATGACCTTGAAGAAATTCCTAAGGTCACCACCTGGAGTCCTATTAGTGAACTTGGTTTCCGCATGATAGCTAAAGAAGTTTTTAACCCAGTGCTTCCATATTGCATAGGAATATAGCCTTCTATAAGAGCTAGGCCAAGTTCTGAAATGGGTGAATTTGAGTCAATTCCCACGGTCACAGAGCCACATTACTGATTTTGGTTTCTGCTTTCCTGCAGAATTTTTGAGCCAGAGCTTTTATTTTGTACATGTTTATAGTCTTCTATTAGGGCTAGATCAGCTTTAAAGTAGGGTGATCTTGACCTAATTTCTGAGGTCACAAGGCCACTTTAGTGAATTTGGTTTCTGCATCCACTTCCCAAGGTCATGAGTGCCCCATTTAGCACTATTAACAGTTTAATGAGTGTTTCTGCTGTGTTATTTGTTATTGATGTTTAAATTACAGTTATCTGATATTGAAAAGTTCCCAGGTGTCTGATATTCGAAAGTTTTAAGTCAGGTTATGTGAAATTTACCTCATTTTGGACCTTGTTATGTTGATATGCAAAACCCCTTTTTTAAAAAGCCTCCATCAGTCGCCTTTGTGCCAGTGGGTGACGTATAGCTGGGTCTACTGCGTTATGGCAACATTTACGTCTGCTATACACGGCATTCAAAGGATAAACGCGGTCTATACAGGGTTCTCATCTCTATGATGAGTCTCAAAATTAGTCGATAACAAAAAGATACTTTCCCAAAGCAACACAGTCACTCATTGGCGAACATCTCATTAATCAGCACCAATCATGTATGCAACATTCTTTCCTATCGTGCGAGACCCCTTTGGCCACTTCCAACTTTTCAGGAGGTGGAAACCAAACAGACACATGATTGGACGCAAGGAACAGTTCAACAGCTTAAATAATTTAGTGCATACTACAGTTTCAGTTATACAATTTGTTTATGCAACACACAGAAACACGTATCACGTGAAAATTTTTCCATACTTTGCAAAACCTGAAGACACAAACCTTTAGAAAACAGAACTCTTTTCTACAACCTCAAGATACACACAAGCCATAGCTGCCTTTTTGCAAAGCCCCTTTGCAACATTAAAGGTCCTATATAATCTAAGATTACATGGGCGTTCGGCTAGCGCTGATTCCAAAAATTGGTTTTCACAGTTCACCACGAAAAGCTATATTTCACACTTCACGGAACAAAATCTTGATTTCACGGTTCATGATTTATTGAGATGTTGAATCACGTTTGCGAGTAATAAACCTTTAAAGGTTAATGAAAGTTAATGTTTGGTGCCATGGTGCACGAAAATTTAAAAAGCCCCAATCACAGATCACGGAAAAGGTTTTCCCTTGCCAACCGACCGAAGCAAAGTTGTTGAATTTGGCCATTCCTTTCTCGTGCAGCTACAGCCATACTGGTACTTAGAATAAATGTATTTTTACCCGACATATCAATATGAAATTATCATAATAAATCAGGAAACCACACAGTTGTGTAAAAGCAAGTTAATGAAACCCGTGTCCAACTTTCCGTGGGTTGGCGTGACGATCGAGCGCATGACCGATCATACCACTGCAAATAGCTTCGCCACTGTACCTGTTATTTGCTAGGTCATGCTGGTCCCCCTTGTGAGTGGACTATAAAAAGTAAACCCTCGCATCCACGGGTACTTCCCCAGAATAAAATTTTCTCTAATTAGCCTCAAAGGGGATTTTCACGAGTTTTATTTTCCCGAATTCCCACCACAAAGAAGTATTATTCGTATGAGACCCCCGATAGTTTTTTTTTTTTTTCACATAATTTCTTAATTAAAGTACCCATGTGAAAAATGTTTTTATGTTGTGACCTTATTAGATTTAATCTCCAAAAAATTTCTTGAGTTTAATATTCCCGAATAGGCTCAGCCCGGAAATAATTCGGGAATAATGTCGTAAAATAACCCTGAGCAATCCTGGTGATAGACAAGGTACTTTTGGCATTCCACAGCAGAGGTATTCATATTAAAGGAGTTAAAATGCCTTGTAGAAAATGTAACATACTATTCTATGCGCTCCCTCACCTGAAGAACTTATATCTAATATCCCACTCTTTCTTCAGTCGCAGATGCAATCGGTTGTCTATGAAGTCATCTTTGTCCACCACCAGCAACTCGGCTTCTTCCGCGCACACCGCCGTGGCTGTTCGCCGTGTGTTTTGCGTAAGAGCTACCTCCTGGTTAAAGAATTAAAATTTAGACCCGGATCATTGACTACAAAATAACTACACTAACTATACTCATGTAAACGTCAATTCCTCGTTCCTGTGTTATATCTAACACGAAAATACGACTTTTGCTTCCATGAAATAAAACACAGTTACTCACGCAAACACATACGGAAACAAAACTGCGGAGCATGATTGATGGTTTCCCGTCGAATACCCCTTCATAAATTTACTTGGGTGTTAAAGCCTTGAATTGTCTGAATTTGCGCATCGAACATGTCACTACAGCAATGAATTAAAGTATGAGTGTATACATAATCAGTGGTGACTGGGTTAAATAGGGAACGTTGAGGGATCGGATTACGTGGGTTTTGTATGTTTTTGTTTTGCTTTTTTTTTTCTCAACTTTAGAACTACACCAGGGATGGGGCGCTGTTGCATCTGTTTTAAAATAAAGACACTTGACAGGTTATTCCCATACATAGCTATTACGAGCCTCATCCTTTGGAGGCGTGACTTGATCAGGCGACCCCATTGAACAGGGGTGTATCTCTACTATTTTTTGGCTCTCCCCCATTGGGTTTACTGGCTGTCAGTCCCTCCGTCCGTCCACGGTTTCGTTCATCAACCGTTTGTTTGTGAATACAATATTTCAAGACACACTGGCCACCAGAAACTAAAACACGAGACATTCATTTTAATTTCCCGCCACAAAGCACATGAAGCACGGAGTTCACATCTGTCAATCATGGAGGACACATGGGCATATCACTGTCACAGGCATGGCTAGACGGCTCTTTCTGACAAAATTAGTGTCTTTTAAAGACATTTAATTTTACAAATAGCTGTCACCTAATTGAAACAGTCAAAATTTGATAGGATTTGACAGTTAGGCACAAGGTGTATATTTTTTTCCACTTCCTATGAAAACATTTTTTGTGACCTGATACTGTACAAATATTAGCTGCGATGCTGTCTTGACCCGCATCATTCAAAAAGGAAATACCCTCAAGTATGGTCAGATCTCTGTGTCGAACACGGCAAAATGTGTTGCTCTTGTCAAACTAGCAGCCTTGATTAAATTAACAGTGAAAAAACATGGTCAACATATGTACACAAAGCGACCAGGCTATTTATGATAGTGCCCAAACATTTATGAAAATTTGTCAGCCAGCAATGCAACACAAAGAGGACCGACCCCCCACCCACCGACCAACCACACAGACACACACAACCCCCCCCCCCCGACGTGCTCATTTCATGTGGGGTTTTATTTTCAAGTAATAGGAAATTAAAATCTCTGAAATAAAAAAAGACTTTAGCTTTTCAAATTTTGCATACTCACATCAAACTATACCATGTTTTCATTTACGCCAAAACCTGCACTTTGTATTCTCACATCAAGCCACGGCCTCTTCATACTTACACAAAACCATGCCTTTTATATATATATATATATATATATATATATATATATATATATATATATATATATATATATATATATATATATATATATACATATATATATATATATATATATGTATATATATATATATATATATAATAGCACGCCCTCCATATACTTACACCAACGCATGGTATTTTATTTGTGCACCAAAGCATGCCCTTTAAATATAGTTCCACTGACACATGCCCTATGTACATCAAAACATGTCCTTTTTTTACATACACCAAAACACGCTCCTCGGCGCAAGACAGCGACCTGCTTCTTCTTGTACTCGTCGGGATCATTTGTTATCACTTTATCCAAGAAGATAGAAACAGCTCCCGAGTAAATGAAGTAGAGGTTATAGCCAATGTGCCCCTTGCGCACTATGACCCTCCGGCGATCACATCTGTAAATAGGATAATAATAATAATAATAATAATAATAATAATAATAATAATAATAATAATAATAATAATAATAATAATAATAATAATAATAATAATAATAATAATAATAATAATAATAATAATAATAATAATAATAATAATAATAATAATAATAATAATAATAATAATAATAATAATAATAATAATAATAATAATAATAATAATAATAATAATCATCTGATGAAATGATCAATTGTCTGGTTCAAGCTCCAGAGGGCAATTTGACAGCATAGTGGGTGAAGGAATCTAAATATGTGAGAGATAGAGAATTTTATATGGCTGAGAGTGAGTTACTATTTTTTTCTCACGAGGGATCGTTGTTGGTGGGGAAAATTACGAGTGATCACAGGCCACGAGTGATTTTCCACGCCGACAACGATCTCGAGAGTGAGAGAAAAATAGCAACTTACTCTTCAGCTATGCATGATTTTGTATATTCTATGTTTAATTGACTCCTTTCACAGAACCAGCAAAGCATAGAATTTTCTCACCTCCATCTGACAAAAATAATGTGTGTGTGTGTGTGTGTGTGTGTGTGTGTGTGTGTGTGTGTGTGTGTATTGGTTTCTGACACCTCTGGGGTTAATCACCAGAGCAGTTTGTGAGTAGGCCTACACTTTGGCAGCATGTGCTCATGATGCCACAGCATATGGCTCCGAGGGATATGACCATTCATACAAATGTGGTGTTTACAGGGCAAACCGCCCCCGTTTCAGTTAAGGCAGACACTTCACTGATTAGGCAAGCTTTACTGCCCCTAAAAAGTCTTAACTTGTTGATATAAGTTCAAAATTATATGAAAGGTTTCATTAATAGTTTAGAGGCCATTTTCCTTCCATAGGCCAAAACTACACAATCAAGAAGTAGTCTTACCCCAGTAACGGGGCTTTCTCTATGCACTGGAGGTAAGAAAATCACCCGGCAAAAAACAAACAAACAAACAAAAAAAACATGCCCTAAGCTTCCTTTGAACGCCGACCTCGTGTGTCGTTTGTTTATGTTTGTCGCAGTTATTCTACGTCACGCGTGACGTATAATCAAACATCGCTCGCGCACATTTGATTTTTTCTAAAAGTCAGTGCATTGCGTCATTTATCAGATGCGTCACAATTAGCTTGTAACAATGTTGAGGTCATGTGATCTACAGCAAGTAACTACTTTTGAAATTCACTCTGGAAGATGATGATTAACCCTCAAACATAGAATAAGCCATTGAGTCATTCTGTAATTAAGGCATGCACTAAAATATGGTAATAGGCCTAAAGGATGACCCCCCCCACCCCCAACAACCCCCCCCACACACACACACACGGACACACCTAAAATTACTCTTTTGGCCGTCATATTACTATTTGAATGAGGCTCTTCTGTGAATTTGAAATTGCATTATTCGCTTCAAATCTCGATATATAATACAGGAAAATTAGGGGCTATGTATATAATCAGTTAATAGCCCCGTTACGCCTTTGTTCTGAAGAGCATTAACAATAGATTCTTCGTAAATACTTGAGTCGTAGACACTGACCGTTCATATCGGACTATTTTGCATAATAGGCCTTGCATTTCGGGTGTGTATTTCCGGAAAGTTTCGACCCCCATCATGATTCGGTGAATAGCACTGATGTCGCGGGCAGTCCTGTCTTCAGGTTTTATGTCGAACAACCTTTGCTCCTTACCTGGTACGGTATACTGGACAACAAAATAATAAAAACAATTTGGTATCAATGTACTTATAGACATGTCTTGTGACTCCCACAATTTGCCTGCGTGGCAAACTTCCGGGCTCTCGACGCTGTGTCCGGGATGTACGGCCAGCAATCAAAAGATGAGGCCCGACGAGCAGTCATGCAGGCAATCTTACCGACGGTATACTGGAAATATTTGTTTGTTTTATGTTTAAAAGTGAGTCATTAAAGAGTACAAATTTGTTCTTATGATAGTAAACAATTCTATTGCAATAAGACCAATAATGTCAGTCGCCAACATAATACATGCACACCTAAATTTTTTTCAATATTCATGATAAACAGTTCAATAGCAACACGTCATCACAATGGACGTACTAAATGGCAGAACTGCTCAGTTTTCCAATGCCAGCATTTCTGTTCGTAAACCAGTTGGACACTTGGCCATGGATCACGTTGCAACCCGGCAGTTCCGGGGCCAACTTTGGGTAAAATACATTGGCATCAGCAATATTTAACGTTGAGCGCGGGCCTGTGTATTTTTATATTTTATAGATTATAGCACGCTTTGTTGACGATATGAAGTATATCAACGAGCACTGGATGCCATATTGCAGAACAAGTGAGCGAAGCGAACGAGTTCTGCTATAATATGGTATCCAGTGCGAGTTGATTACTTCATATCGTCTGCAAAGCATGCTATAAATTTTTTATATAATGTTTGGGTTGATTTGTACATTTCAATACACAAAACAAAAATAAGAACGACATTTGCAGAAAGTTTTACTCCTCATCAACACAATTACCGATGAAACCGGATGAGTAGCGATACCACCGGCCGAGTGCCGATACCACCGGAAAAGAACCGATACATCATATTGCGACACTGTAGCTTTTACACCTATGATATGGTATTTATTCAAGCCTGTTATAGTACTAAAATCGACCAAAACATGATATATATATATATATATATATATATATATATATATATATATATATATATATATATATATATATATATATATATATATATATATATATATATATATATATATATATATATATATACTCTTGGTAACGATATGTTCTTCAACCAAAACCTCTCTTCATGAAACAGTTCACTTCAAATTGCTGAATACGGGAATCGTAATACTCACCACGTATCCAGATTTGAAATCACTGGGGTCAAAGGACAACTTTTCACCTTTGCCGGTGTCAACAACTCTGCGATTCGTCAATGTAATTAAGTAATTCTGCAGAAATCCGGCTTCTTTGGCGTACTTCCCCAACCTGATGCACACCGAGCAGAGCAAGCGAACCAGTTTGGCGATGCGCTTGAACCTGATGTATGGCTGTTGGGAAAGCAAATAGTGATCAATAGTGCATGTTTACAAGGACCAATGTCACATTTTCAAAACTACGCTTACCTGAATAGTTGCTATACTGACCATGGAGTGCCAAGCATCTTGAAAAATTGTTTTACAGAAGTCACACAGTTGCGCCCCTTCACAGTTGGGTTTTCCTCCCTCCCTCCCTCTCTCTCTCTCTCTCTCTCTCTCTCTCTCTCTCTCTCTCTCTCTCTCTCTCTCTCTCTCTCTCTCTCATTGTATATATATTGTACATATTGTCTTTTGCTCGATTTTCCAAAGGGGTATCTATAATTTGAGAATTGAGAATCCTTTCAGTTGGATCATAAACATTGCCAGTGATTCCAACTTATTGCAAGAAATTTTCAGTTACATTCCTGTTCTTTCACTACCATTTTAAGTTCACAACTTGTTTAATTTTCCGTGTTGCTTGTCTTTGGCAAACACTAAACTGAGCCATGCAGCCGCAGTCAAAGTCTGGGCATTCAAGGCTATGTACCGTCTTCTGATGGTTACCCGCTGAAGACTCGTTATCATTATCCTTATATCAGGCTGACAGAGCCGCTTTAATTTTTTTTCGGTTAAACCTGTTTTCGAAACAATTAAAATAAAAAATTGAAATCTTCTTCAGTGTTTCTGTATTCATATTTTAGGCATAATCAGTAATAGACAGGAGCACGGACAGTAGGACTTGACTATCGCATTGCAGGGATTGATAACAAAAACATTTTTTTGCGAAAAGTAAACTGAGAAAATGTCTCAGGAAGTAGGAATCAATCGCCGAATATCGCAATCAAATTTACATTAATTTATTCTTTTTTTTTTTCTATCTTAGGACCAGCAATAACCCATGAAATATGAATAGTGGAAGCTTTGCTTCATTATCAACTATGGTGGCTCAATGGTGCTAACCAAACGTTATATATATATATATATATATATATATATATTTATTTATTTTATGAGTTGGTGACTCTTTCAAGATTACCGTAATCTTATTGGTTACGACGGTGCACGTGGCAAAGCTGAAAATAGTTTAATGACTTGAGATGGAGTGCCCAAATCAGCGGAATCGTAATAGTGATTTGTGGGCGTGGCCAAGTCATGCCATCTGGCGATAAACTTGGAACTAGACATTACGATTCCAATTACTTGGCCACGCCCACAAATCACTATTACGATTCCGCTGACTTGGGCACTCCATCTCAAGTCATTAAACTATTTTCAGCTTTGCCACGTGCAAAAATATTAAAACTGGACGTTGTCTTTTTTTTACTTTATAATGTAATTTCTAAAATAAAGCAGTATTAGATATTTGCTTCCTTTCGATGTAACTCATAAAATAAAACAATTATGGACTTTTGCTTCATTCACTGGTTAGTTTTATGGACCTGAAAGAAGAATACTGACCGAGGCCTTCGGCCTCGGTCAGTATTCTTCTTTCAGGTCCATAAAACTAACCAGTGATCTCAGCAAAAGTCCATAATTGTATAATATTATGCATTAGTCTATTGGTAGCCAATCAGCTGTCTCTATTTGTACCACGTGCCTGCCCTGTAAATGTTATATTGGATCGTTATATTGGACAGCTCGAGGGAATTCCCGTGCGCACGTGACGTCATAACGCAAATGACGTTCACTGTTGCTTTTCTTTAGCTTCAGGCAAAATCTGTAAAATTTCAATGGGAAATAAATTTTGTGATTTAACTATAGAGTGTTTCAGACTTCTGTATTTATACAAGGAAAATCATACAAATTGCAAAATATGACAGATGTTGGATGGCAGGTCGTCCAATATGAAGTTTACGGGACTCTGAAATGTTATATTGGGTTCGGCTTCGCCTCACCCAATATAACGTTTCATCGTCCCGTAAACTTCATATTGGACTCCCTGCCATCCAATATCTGTATAATATTATGCATTAGTCTATTAGTAGCCAATCAGCTGTCTCTATTTGTACCACGTGCCTGCCCTGTAAATGTTTTATTGGATCGTTATATTGGACAGCTCGAGGGAATCCCGTGCGCGCGTGACGTCATAACGCAAATGACGTTCAATGGGGCTTTTCCCTAGCTTCAGGCAAAATGTGTAGAATTCCAATGGGAAATAGATTTTGTGATTTTGCTATAGAGTGTTTCAGACTTCTTTTTTTACACAAGGAAAATCATACAAATTGCAGAATATAACAGATGTTAGATGGCGGGTCGTCCAATATGAAGTTTACGGGACTCTGAAACGTTATATTGGGTTCGCCTTCGCGTCACCCAATATAACGTTTCATCGTCCCGTAACTTCATATTGGACTCCCTGCCATCCAATATCTGTATATAATATATATATATATATATACATATATATATATATTATACATATATATATGTATATATATACACATATCTTGTAATTACTAGATATGTTACAAAAGTTTTTTTATCTCGTAGTTACAAGGTCTTATCTCGTAATTACAAGATTTTAAAAAACGCGTAATTACGAGATAAAATCTCGTAATTACGAGATTTTTTTTTTTAAAAATCGTTTGGTTGGCACCATTGAGCCACCATAATCACCGACCATATAGTAGTATGTGGTTGTCCCTAAATGGAGGCACTAACCGTTTCACTGTTCAGACATTGTTATTATGGGTATAGCAAAATTATATTTTGGAAATCTAACCCTCAACAACGGGGCACCGGGTTAACTCCTTGTATGTGTCTAGGCATGACATATTGGGGCATATGCGCAAATGTAATCATTGCATATCGCGCGTTAATTTTTAGTTCTAACAGAACTCAAGTCATGGTCTGTTGTTCGTTCGTCCATTCTGGCTTCCACATTTCAAATTTTCGACTTCTCAAAGAAAAATGTAAATTGATTATCTTCAACTTGGTGGGAATACGCATTGAGTTTGCCTCAAAAGCAAACCCAAGCTCCGCGTGATGTCTACTCCGCCGCGGTCTGCTCTTGCATTAACAAGGTCGCTGTTTAAGCATTGAAAAGTGACTCAGTTTCTAACTGACCGTATGTATGTTACCATTATTGTAACAGGATGCAGTACAGTAGGGACCAGAGGCTAGTACTGGCCAAGGTGACAGTGATCAACACCCTGATTAGTGGCTCAGTCTAGAGGAAGGATCACGGAATAGTTTTATTTCCTTTACTATATAAATAAAAACCTCTCAAAGAAGGTCAAACCAAGTGCAGTAGAGCTAACGCAGAACTTGGTCGGTTTGGGAGGCAAGCCTTCGGTGGATCTCGACCAAATCTTTGATTTTTTTTTTCTGATACTGCTTGGTCAATGTCAACTTTTGGTTTTTATTTCCAGCCGGATCGGAAACACAAAAACAAGGCATGAGCTTCTGAAGATGTCACCAGACTTCAGATAGCCGAAAAAACCAGGACAGCGAGAAAGGTTCTCTGTGCAGTTTTCTTTGACGTTCGAGGCGTCGTGGCGCAGATTCCCAACCCCGTAGGCCAGAGGGTAACTGGTAACCTCTACTTCACATCAGTGTTACCAGAAGTTGTGCAGCATCACAAAGAGCGACGACCACAGACGAAAATGAAGGGCAACTTTAGCACGACAATGCTCCAGCTCACACGTCTTGTTACAGTGACCTACCTGAAGAAACAACACATCGATGCCCTGACACATCCACCCTATTCCCCGGACTTGGCCCCATGTGACTTTTATCTATTGCCAAAACTAAAAGATCGCGTGTCTGGGAAGAAATACACGATACTCAGTGCCTTTGGAACAGCCATTTATCAGTATCTGCCGACTGAGGACTACGTTTTGGCGTTCGCGCGCTGGGTAGAGCACCTTCGTAAATGTGTGCAAGCCAATGGGGAGTATTTAAAAAAAAATTACATGTGTAATATTCATGACATGCACCATATCAAGGGCAATAAATGACTTGTCTCAAAACGTATGAAATAGCCCTCGTATCTTGTACGAATATATTTCTGGGTTAGTGCAGACATTCCTATTTTTTAGCATGTAATTCACAGGCGTTGCAATAGTAAGTCACATTTCCGACTAATTCTCAAGGACGGTCAGCCACATCTACTTTCAATTTGTTGTGACATATCTTGGTTAGTTGGTTGGTTCTCAACCTAGTTTCTTCAAATGGGCACGCTCCTGCGATTTTTTTTTTTTTTTTTTTTTTTTTTTTTTTTTTGGTGGGGGTGGTGGGACAAATATGCAAACCGCTCGCCAACTTGCTTCGAAATTTTACAGGCACATGCAAAATACATGTTCTAAATATCATAAACTATAAATGCTTACCCTCAAGAAATCTGGTCAAAATTGCAGTTTATGATTGGAATAAAAGGATTCAAAGTGTCAAAATATTCTCTAGCAAAATTATAAATATATATATAATACCGTGTTACCTTTTCTTTTCTTTCAGCTGTCATCTGAAAAGAAAAAAAAGGAAAATATGATTACGTGAAAAAAAACTTCAATTTTCACTCAATTTAGACACACAAAACCAAAATAAATCGTAAAGCTTCCCGGGTTGTTTTTCCTGGTCTGGCGACGACTTACCTTTAGTTGTGATCGTTTCTGTCAAGCCCAGGACGCAAATAATGCACGTCGGACCAAGGTATCGTAAGGTGACTCGTATTGACAATGTGGGTGGTTTAACTTTTATTCTCTACTTGAAGAGTATACTTGACTATATTTTGGTAACCTTAATCTCATTTGCAAGGTTAAAGGACCAGTGTGTGTGCAAAGGTAGATGCATCAGTCAATGCTTTGAGTTGTGTCTCAGATAAAACAGACACACACAGCATATACACAAAATCCTTGTTGCCTGATGGGCTTCATTTGGCGTGAATCGCTGTGACATTAAACAAATTAAAAGGCCGTTCAAATGTCTAAACAATAAATATGTCACTGTACTGACATGCGTTCCAATTTTTTTCTGAGACAATGTCCATTTAAAACAAGTTCAACATAATAATAAACTTTATTTCAAGTCGAGTGAGTACAAAATTAAGAACATTAGCACCGAAGCACTATTTGTCGACCGACATTGGTACATGAAATACTGTAGTTCTAGAAATTTTCGCGCGTGTTTAATTTCGCGCAAACTCATTTTTTTCTGAAATTACAGAATTTTAGCGCATTTTTAGTTTCGCGCAATCCAATGCCAAACAATGTAGTGAAATACGATGCAACTTATTTTCGCGCATTTTAATTTCGCGCTTTAGGTGGTAGCGCGAAAAGCGCGAAATTAAATCGAGCGCGAAAATTTCTAGAACTACACTAATGGAAATGAAAAGATATACAATGATCTAGAATGAAATAAGTATATATCCTGTCAGAGATTATACATGGGTTATGATTAAGCCGCCGGCGTTCTGTATTTGCACATATTGCACATAGAGCAGAAGCAGGACGGGCCAAGCCATGTCTTAATTAAACCTTTGAATTTTGTAAAATCCGTGACACGTTTCAGATCAGTCGGTAAGAGATTCCACAGCTCAGCCCCTTGGTGAGTTGTATCCATACTTCATGGTATTAAAAGGAGGTACATTCTCTTTATGATCATCTCTTAAGTTATATTTACTTTCCTTTTGTACAAACATATCATTTAGAAATTCTGGACATTTTTTTGACACAACTTTGTATACCTTAATAGACAATTTGCGTAGCCTCTCCAAATATAAAGATGGCTTTTTAGAACTTTATAAGAAGTCAGCGTAGGATGATGTGGCATTGTAAACAAAGCGAAGTGCCCTTTCCTGTAATTTTTCCATTTTGGCAGTGTACGTGTTGCCATATAAGTGCCATGCGAGAGGTTTGGTTTGGTGACGTATGTGTAATTTAATATTACAAATTGCTTGCCTAGTATTATAATTAATTGTTCCTAGTAAACGATATACTTTGGCTAGGGCCATTCGTGGGTGTGAGACAAACTTGTTTGGCCTAGAGCAAGTATTCGAAATTACTTCTCGTTAACAGGTTACTGGAATCAAATATTTTACTTGTGCCAAGTATTGTTTTTGTATTTTTTTATTTTTTCTTTGAATTTGTCACTTTATCAAGTGATTTGTTTGTTGAAAATAGGAAAATACCTACAGAAAAATTTGCGGTGTGGTAAGATTGCTATATGCTGTGGTTATTCCGCTCTGTGGGCACATCCCGTCAATAGCTTTCTGAGTTTATATTACAACATAGAAAGAAAAGGCTTTTTTCTGGTCTATCGATTATTACACTATCAGGTATAATAAAAATTATGGAATTCCACACAATAGGACTGTGCAAAATTCCAGTTGTTTACGATATAAACTTTATATTTACATGTAGCAGACGTGCTTGACGGAGACTTATATTGGCGCACTATAAATTTGGACGTCAAAACAGAGTGATCTATCAGCATTATGAGCATGTCACAAGACATCACTGATGGCTGCCGCAAAGAAAAACACGTGGGGCCTATATATGTGCATGGCCATTCGGTAACGTATCACCGTATATATTGATTTCACAAACGTACAAATGAAAGATAGCTACGGCCCATTCTCTCTCTCTCTCTCTCTCTCTCTCTCTCTGTCTGTCTCTCTCTCTCTCTCTCTCTCTCTCTCTCTGACGTCAATAAAGTGTTTCATGGACATTTTTATAATCAAGCTCACTCTGACTATAGGCTACTGCTGACAACGCATATAGTCAGCTCGATCTGTGCACTTGATATTCATCAAACTTTCAAATACACACAGTTGCCTGATAAAATTGTTGTTCAGCTTCGTCCCAAGCAATTTACAATTGAGCTTATGATCGTTCGTGCCTTCAGCGAAAATACAAATACAATTTACAGTACGAGTATGGCCGATATGATATTTGCATGATTTATTATAAAGCCTAAGCAGCTAAAACTACTTTGAAGTTGGGCGACAAGAAATAAATAATTTTCCATGGGATGCAAACTCTTCACAACTCACTGGCAAAGAATCGTCAGTGCCTGCCGCTTCTTCCATATTAGTTGTGATATCCGAAAGGTCAGCCGCACAAGTCCCCTCAAACTTGCTTTCCTTCAGTTCCACGACGGACATTTTTCTTATTTCTGCAGGTTAGCACACTCCATAGCTCATTGAGTCAATTCTGCTGCTTAATGCAATGTCTGTATAGACTCACACTAGTTTGTCGCGCGCATGTAGGAGAGCACCTGCATGTAACTACTACGTAGGCCTATATACTGTTTGACGCACATGATGAGCCTCCGATAAGAGACATTAAGTTTCAGGTTGGTAACACTGGTAATTTTAAATGAAATCGGCACGACAACTTTGCCCGGGTATGTGCCCCTTTTGTCTCTTGTGTTTACATCGCAACTAAGGAACAGGTATCTTTATATTTCGATCTTAGAAAGTCTGTCAACTATACCCAATAGAGCACATACAATAGCAACACAACCCTCCTAAAACTGTCAAAGTCTGAGTTCACCGTTGGGCGGCTTTTCAAAATGCTGTCCATAGTTCGCCACACTGTCCGTCTGTATATGGTGTCAATAAAGCACTTCACGCCAAGTTCCTGAAGAAAGCATATATCACTATCTTTGTTGAAGAAAGCGTATATCACTATCTTTGTTGTGCAACAAAGGTTCGCATGGAACCCTGCTAAAGCTGTGTTTTCGTTTGGATCTGAAAAATCTGATTATCGAGTCTGCGCCACATGGAAGTCAAAAGAACTATTTGCAATATACAAACTGCATGAATCATCCGTGGGAATATTTGTTTCGTCAAAAGAAGCGCCTACTATGTCATTTAAGTGCTTCTATTGGTCTTTTCAATGAAATTGGACCCAAAAAAGCGGCGCATGCTGCCGTTTCATACAAGCTATATCTTATTGGTGTGACTTGCCATGATTAAATTGGCAAATCCAAGTCGACATTGTGGAAAGTAAACCATATGAATAAGGAGTGGGAGAGGGATTGAAAAAAACAACCCCCGCCCGCCTCCTCTAGACACCGGGCAAGTCTATATTTAGACATTCAAGTTTAACTCTTCCAGTGTAAGGTTGTATGAAGGGGGGGGGGGGGCAAGACATTTTTTCGTGAACTGTGAAACTTTAAAAAAAAAAGTGATTATTTTCTGTCCGAAACTCCAATTTGTGACAAAACAAACAAACAAACAAACGAACTTGAAATACCTTACTTCAAAGAGAGGAGGCCTGTATTCACCTGCCAGGTATTTTAATTGTCGCTGATGGCACAAACCTATGATTTTCCCGAACCTTGAAGTGTCTGCTCGTGAAATATGATGCAGCATTTTCAACTGACAAGAAACAAACAAATAAAATAAATTGAATTCTGAATTGACATTGTAATAAATCGTGAACTGTGAAATCAAGTTTTGTCCCGTGGTATACAATCAGGCGTACCACATCATTATACGTTGTCCATAAGCTTGAAATTGGAAATAGTTAGACTATACACTATCCCAAAAACTATTTATCACAACACTAAATGGTATTACTGTGCTTCACGCTATTCATACATAATGTATATTGACTGATATATGCTCTTTGAAAAGCAACCAATTCCATTTTACATGAAATTCTCAAGTCTACAATTGTAGTTTGCCAGTATCAGTGACCATATACGCACTATGAATTTTACTGGTTGCACTTTTGTACTTCCTGAGAAGTTCTTGTGCATAGTGCTGTCAGTGGCATTAATTCTTGGCAGCTGTGACGTATACTTTTCCTATCATGACCAACAAGATTATTTGTACATAGAGAGGACTTGCACTCAGTTTTATAGTTAGACTATACACTATCCCAAAAACTATTTATCACAACACTAAATGGTATTACTGTGCTTCACGCTATTCATACATAATGTATATTGACTGATATATGCTCTTTGAAAAGCAACCAATTCCATTTTACATGAAATTCTCAAGTCTACAATTGTAGTTTGCCAGTATCAGTGACCATATACGCACTATGAATTTTACTGGTTGCACTTTTGTACTTCCTGAGAAGTTCTTGTGCATAGTGCTGTCAGTGGCATTAATTCTTGGCAGCTGTGACGTATACTTTTCCTATCATGACCAACAAGATTATTTGTACATAGAGAGGACTTGCACTCAGTTTTGTTGTTGTTTACAGTGCTAGAAATGCGCTTACAAACAGGATTTTAATGGTAAAAACGAAAATGCTCTAGCCACCTGAAACAAAATACAACAGCAATGTCTAGTACTTACTAGATCTCTTAACGTGCAGTGTCTATGAGTGAATCTTCCAAGACCTCTTTGGGGAATTCGTCAATTTTGCTTTGAAAAAAAAAACAAAACAAAAAAAAAAACAAACAAACAAACAAACAAACAAACAAACAAACAAAAAAACAACAAAAAAACCCCAACAAAAATTCACCCCACAGCTGCTCACATACACTGAGCAAATCAAACGTATCACGAAAATATTCGCGTTAACTTTAACTCCAGTTAGAATCTTCTCTGTCAAAGAACTCGGCATTACATAGTACCCCCCCCCCCCCCAAGTGAACATTTAAATCTGTTTTCATATAGATTGCTGTAATACTTCTGCGCATCTTAAAAAGAAAACAGTTGTTACATTTGTTGTTTTTCCAAGTGCTTTCCAGCATCTACACCTACAGAGATGTGTGTTCTGTTCATCATCATTCCCATGGTTTTCATCGTTAGAAAAGCACATGTCTGATCAGAAAGCCTGGCTTTACAAAATAAATCGCCAAATCCATGAGTTGCTAACACAACACTCTACCTGGCAGATAGATATAGAACTCCTCTCTTTGAAATTAGGTATTCTATCTTTTTGCTTTACAAAAATTAGAGTTTATTAGGAGGCATATATATATATATATATATATATATATATATATATATATATATATATATATATATATATATATATATATATATATATATATATATAAGCCTTTGACCCTGCATTGCAGAGTAGATGCACTCTTGAAGAAACACGTTAATCAGATGATGTGCTCGATTTAGCATCGGAAGACCTGCTGGTATCCCTGCAGTTGTAAACTTAAACTGGGCAGTCGTGACAGAGCGGTTGGCTGGCTTCGTTCAGCACGGTATGGTCTACAACCCAAATAGCATCTTCCTTGGCTATAGCAACAAGTGCATTCTTGCATTGTCTGGAGAGTCACATTATGAGACATAATGGTTGCAACCATAAAATAATAGATTTAAAGTAAATACCTCTGCAAAGTACACACAGAAAGCAATAAAAAAGATTCTAAGGTGCGAAATGGTCAACAACCCCCTAGTAGAAGTTGGAAGAACATCTCTATCTATTATAGTCTTGGAGATATTCAAGATTGAAAGTTTCCAATACTGCTAATTAGCATAATTTAAATTGCTACAACTTTTGTTTTAGATTCATTACATGCGCAATAGTCAATAACCCCCTAGTAGAAGTTAAAATGACATCTCTATCAATAATACTTTTGAAGATATTCAAATTTTAAAATTTCAAATGCCCCTAATTTGCATAATTCAATTTGCTACAACTTTTGTTTTAAATTCATTAGATGCACAATGGCCAATAACCCCCCTAGTAGACGTTGGAATGAAATCTCTATCTATAATAGTTTTGAAGATATTCAAGATTTAAAATTTCAAATGCCCCCAATTTGTATAAATTTAAACATCTTCATTCCTCTGTATAAAACAGTCAAACTCCTTGTATGGAGGTACAAGCATGCCGAGATTACAGTTTCTATGTATAAAAGTGTCCGAGATAAGTGTCGGACAAGTTTGCTGGTAAAGTGGAATGAAAGAAAGAAAGAAAGAAAGAAAGAAAGAAAGAAAGAAAGAAAGAAAGAAAGAAAGAAAGAAAGAAAGAAAGAAAGAAAGAAAGAAAGAAAGAAAGAAAGAAAGAAAGGAAAAGTAGAAAAATGTGTGTTGTTCAAGTCTAAAACATGTCCTTCATTTGTGTGCTCGGCCAGACACATTTGGGCACTTTTTCAATGGGTGTGTTTTAGGGAAATGTGTTGATCAATCACATTATGTTATATTATAAATTAGTTACAAACAAACAAACAAACAAACAAACAAACAAACAATCAATCAATCAATCAATAAAGTTAAGTCCTGTATGAAAATTAATTCATGACACAGAACTTTGAGGCCTACACTCCTTGGCGTACAGGGGTATATTGTACTACCTTAAATTCAAGTCTACATACCCTAAATTCAAGACATTCAACAAGACATGGATCTACTCTTTTAAGAGTATATATATATATATATATATATATATATATATATATATATATATATATATATATATATGAAACTGAATTTAAGGCATTTTTATTTTCGTTAATACACCTTAAATTTAGTTCATATAGAGACACCTTGAAGTTAAATTGAAATTCAGATTATGATTAATTGACATAAAAAAAACCCTTTAGTTCTGCATTTTATAGGAAGCAGGCTGCAGTGAGACCTAAGGGCGGAACTGGTCTCTGTATTAAAGAACCTCAACTGGTAATGTCGACGGCAGTAAGCCTAGTCTTATTAACTTTTTACCGACTGTGGCAATGAAAATCTTGAACATATTAACAATGACGTCACAATGGCATTTTGGCTGCCATAAATAGTACTCAGGCAATTCAAATGTTGTCAAATATCTTTTTTTCGTGTCTTAATTTTCAAAAATATTTATAGAGAAATGTGTTGTGTGTGCCTTATTTAAAATGAAAAATAAAATTCAAATTGCGCGGTGTCACAGGGAGCGTCAGCCCCTGTCGTCTGCTTCACAAATGTCAACATGACTGGCCGGGTAAAATTTTAACCACAAAGAGTATTGCTTAGAAGCAGTTTCACTGTGTAAAGTCTCTGAGGACTGCTTTGTGCGATTATTTTACCATTACCATTTACATTAGTATTTGAATGTGCATCCTCCACTGATTACTCCGACCTGTAGCAATTATCAAACTTTGTCTAGTTGTTACATCGTGTCTGGCAATAAGTGTAATTAATGTTGAGACAGACCACACCGCCGAAGGATAATTAAAATTGCAGTAGATGCGATCTTGCAGCATGCTTAACACACTATATGTAATAATCAGTCAAAAATTACGTTTAGGCTTACATTATTATATACAACACTGTGAACTGACTGGGGTATTATGATTCTAAATAGTAGAATTTAGTGCCAAATTTATAAACAAATGCGCTCTGGTTGCATATTGTGAATGAGAGTAATAAATTGGTGTATTGTCTGCAGCATAATATTCAAAATAAGTCCTTTATGTTTTTTCTGCTATCTTGAGAATGTTCAATTGTTCTTACTTTTCAAGGATACGGACTCCCCACTGAGTAATGAACAAGGCCACAGTATTACAGGCCAAGAATTGCAACCATCTTACTTTTGGTCATGTGATGAATGAATAAATTTGCACAATGTATATCTTATATAAGATAGTATAATTGAAAAAAAATGTATGAAATGGTAAAAGCTGTCGAAGTTTGTCGAAATCAGGTCAATATCTATGACTGTGAACCCAACAAGACCATTACAATTGAAAATATTACAATTTACTGCCAAGACTATAAACAGATGTGCTTTGCTTATTTTTTATTTTATTTTATTTTATTTATTTATTTATTTATTTTTTTTTTTTTGGTTAATGCAAATAAAATTGTTTTATTCTCTATAGAATACTATCAAAATGAGTTATTTGTGGTGTTTATACCACCTCCCTTGCTCGTACTTTTCTAGGTTAGAGAATCTCTACTGAGTGACATACAAAGCCACATGATTGTCAGTCAAGTGTGGCTGCCATCTTGTCCTTGGGTCACATGATATGTGTACTAATTCACATATGATGTATCTGTCGTGATCAATTAGATAAAACATAATTTCTTACAACTGAAAACAAAAAAAAAAAAATGAACTGGTGCACAATTTGGCATATTGGATGTCACAAATGCAGTACACTGGAAAAAAAGTGTGTTGATGACAACCATCATGTATATTTGACAGAACCCAGCTCATTTGTTAATCATTGTCATGCGACCAGTTAATTTGCATATTAAATAAGGTGATGATAATATTATTACTTTGATAGCCCATTATGATTAAACTTGTCAAAAAATAGTTTGACTTAAAATTGTTGTTGTTTTCAGCCTGCTAGGACATTATTAAATATGATATTTGCCATTTCATGACATTAGACTTTCTAAAATGTGTGGGTTTGTTGTTGTTGTTGGTTTTTTTTTTTGGTTTATGTTACCTTCTTTCTTTTTCCATATGTAAGAGTTCTAATTTGTCATATTTCTTAGATGTCGTATATTTTGAAAGTGCAGAGTTTGGACATCTCAATTGGATACAACATCGCTGATAACTCTGAAAAAGCTAAAAATTTGTTTCACAATGAAATTCAAAGTTTCATTTTTGTAGCTTTCGTATGCCCCAATATCATGTATTAAAATAGGTCACATGACCATCTAATTTGCATATTTGTAATGTCACAGGCATTTTTAAAATCTTTATGTTCTAGCCTTTAGTTTCATATTTATAAAGGCCTAATGCACATGACCTAGTTTGTTCAGTTTGTATTTCCATCAGAGGTTGCAAATACTGGTGTCTCCAAATCTCTAAAAAGTCATGTGTTGGGCCTGCGTCAAAACAAATCATTCAGAATTATCATCAGGCTAGCACGCCTATAATCCCAAGGCCACAGCTTAGACCTGTATAGTGTATTTGCCAGAACAAAATGAAAGCATTTCATTGCTACATTAGATCATATGCCCGTCAATGACTCCGCTTCAGTGGCGTCTAACTAAACAAGGACAATTATGTATGATTCTGTCGTAATAGATCCTGTATAAAGTATTGATTAAAATTTCAATAATGGCAAACTTAAAATGCACAAAAAGCTGAATGTAAAGAAAGAAACCAATGGAGATGTGACCGTTATACAAAAAAGAAAGAAAGAAAGAAAGAAAGAAAGAAAGAAAGAAAGAAAGAAAGAAAGAAAGAAAGAAAGAAAGAAAGAAAGAAAGAAAGAAAGAAAGAAAGAAAGAAAGACCCAGACTCAAAAATCTGTACCTGGCTATCATTATCACCAGCTTGAAGGCGCAGCTTTACATTCTTCCAACGCACTAGACTCAGTCTCCTGACGCGTTGTCGAGTTGCTTTATGGGCCATTGACTCAGTGCTGTCTATCGCATGTGCTGAAGCCGCGATCGAGGTTCTGCGCTTGTTTTGCTGACCAATAGGCCTAGTGCTGGACATCTGCTGGTCGGCTGGATTTGCAGGCCAGGGCTGGCCTACACTTGAAACACCGGGCCGAACGGCTGTTGTACTCGGGATATTCTGCTTCACTGTTTTCAGAGGCATGACTCATTAATTAGTCATGAACAAGTTGGAGAAATTTCTACGGCTGAAGCATGAGCCAAATGTCGACCTGTCTGCCTGCACGTCCCGACTAGGCTGCCGTGACCTGAGAACCCTGACCGTTTCAGATTGCACGTTGTTCCCTCTGGATGGTGATGCACGGGTCAGCGTCTTCACCAATCACAGGACTCGGTCCGCTGCAGTTAACTTGAGTTAGCAATTATAGATTAGGATTCATACAACTAGATTTGGATGCAACTTGCACTGAATGGTCCAGTTAACACGAAATTCTGCATTGCCTGGTTTGAATGACCCGTAAACGACGTTTCATGTTTTTCTTAGAACATCCAACAGCTCTCATGTAAATTTTCAACTGCAGATCAATGATACGTTCATGACGTCATTAATGGAATTAACTCTAAACAGAATATTTTAACAGTTGACAATCTATTTTAGGCGAGACAGGCGCATCTAGCTATAGATGTCAACCATCAAAGCTATGCGACCAGGAGATTCCTATGAAAGGTGCGTGAAAATAAAGAAAATAGGCCTAGGCTATAATGTAATTGTGTGTGACAATGATGTTATTTATAATTTAGGCCTAAACGATTTTTGTGGACCTGCCAAAGCTTGCAAACAGGAGGGGGCTGTCTGGATTGGTGGATCGCGGGAGCAGTAACGTTAGGCCTAAACTGTTAAGAGTGCAGAGCCTGGGGTCTTATCAGCGCTGTCCAGATCTTTCGCATTCATTGTCATTGAAAAAACTATGAAACAGAGAAGAGGGGGCGAGGGGTAAAAATCTACACTCCCAGGCTTCAAGAAAGTCTCATCCGAGGCGCCTGGTTGTGAATTGAGGCACCGAGCAGACCCTGGGCTGGAAGGGCGAGCAGACAACAGGCAGACCAAGATTGGCAAGAAGAGTAGAGCAAACTATTATTCCGTTTAGCAGGAAATTTTTCTTTCGACTTCCCACAGAATCATTTATATAATCTCTTACTTCCCATAATTATATTATTCTGCGTGTAATGAGGATAATTCATTGTTATAGTATTTATAGCCTACACAGGCCTATATTGTAGGGTTCGAAAATGTAAAAGTAACTAAGTTAACTATAAGCAAAGTTCTAACATGTGGGTCTACTAGGTCTATTGACATTTGCATCAAATTATATACGCCTATATAGCTTGGTAGACATTCAATCAGGAAAACCGGCATGCCAGGTTTTCAGCATGAAAAAAGTGTAGTGTAGTAGGGGCCGGGGTGGTGGAGTGTTTAATTTAAGTTATCATCAGATAAACCAGGTATATAGGCCTACCTACTGCAAATCTGATAGCATTTCAGCTAACTGACAACTCAGCAGAGCTAAGCAACAAAGCCACTTCATATCAGGTCTGCTAATAAGAAGATTGCACCGAATTGAAACACACACACACACACACACACACACACACGTGTACACACAATGGAAAGGGCTGACTCTGGCGCTATTGTGGGGTCATACATGTATATATTCAGCCACAATATATTTGTCTATTCTGCCGAAGGAATACATTTTTTTTGTTTTGTTTTTGTTTTGTTTTTGTATTTGAAATATACGTATGCCCCCGTTTTTCCCAAGTGGGGCGCTCAGTGGACCAGCCAGTGCGCCTTGGCCTGTCACGGCGTTTTTTTACTTGGGGAGGAGGGGGGGTGGGTGGGCGGGGGAGGGTGGTGGTGTTCGTGGTCGCATGTGGCAAAGTTTCCCAAACACCTGCTGAGCACCGTAGCTTTTCTCCGGGATCTCCGGTTTCCTCCTACATTAAGTTTGGGATAATTGGGCTAAGATCTTGCCTACTGGAACCCTGTGGAAGAACAGCCATAGGCTGAACAGGCTATCCATTATAAAGATGTTCAATTATTATTATTGTTGTTGTTATTATTATTATTATTATTATTATTATTATTATTATTATTATTATTATTATTATTATTATTATCATTATTATCATTATTACTACTACTACCACCACCACCACCACCACCACCATCATCATCATCATCATCATCATCATCATTATTAAAGTGCTAGAGCAAAACGGGTCCTGGGACAGGGCATAACGGGTCGTATATTAAAATAATTTGAGTCTATTTTTACTCTTGTTTTGGTGGAATAGACCTATATGCAAGAAAATATCTGCAAGCAGCAACCATGGAATCGATGTATGTTCATATTTACACTATTTCGTGATCTTAAAATAGGCATATGAATAAAATATTTCTCCATGTTTACATATTTAATTAAGTTTATGACGGTATGGACAAAATTAGGTCTGGCGCAAAACGGATTCTGATTAAGCGATGGACATGTAAAATCTTAATAATCAAGAGCCTTGGAGACCTTCTCCAAAGCCATTGATTGTTAGTGTAAATTATATAATTTTGTTGTTCTCGAGCAGACCAAGCAGTGGAATCTGGAGATAATATGGTGCTTTACTCAGGAAGCTTACAAGAAAAATAGCATATCTTTAAGATTATATAGTGTCAGGAACATGCCCCTTTCTTCCTCTAACTTCGCCAGTATGTAGACTACGTTTATGTTGCGAAATGTTTCCGCTTCCGGCCATCAGGCGGAAAGGTGATATTCTTTCAAGTTAAAGTCAAGTGTGCCTATATATATACTCAACCTCGCATAATGAAGGAAAAAAATCAGATCTACAACTGATCTAGGTACAGAAATCATCGCGTTGTGCTTTGAACAAAATGCCTCAGGGGAAATACAAAAAGAAAGTGTACACATGTACACCATACAGCCATTCATGCAGTGAATGGACCGGTGTCAGAGGTAAATGATTGCAGGATGTTTACATTTAATTTGACTAGAGTCGTCAGTGTTAAATATACTCCAAACAGAAAATCAACACAAGGACAATTTTCTACATTACTATTGCGTTCTGAAATAAAGAATTGATTTTTCGTATTTTTCAGACACCTATACTGAGATTTATTGATTATTATTATTATTATTATTATTATTATTATTATTATTATTATTATTATTATTATTATTATTATTATTATTATTATTATTATTATTATTATTATTATTATTATTATTTTAAAACAAGCTGATGTAAAATATCCAGAAGTAAATCATTAAACATCATTATAAAATGAAACAGGATAATCCACTCATCATTGTCTTCTCTTACTTCATTATGCCATTTACTGGAGTCGTCACACACACGAGCTTGTCAGACCAAATCCGACTTCTCAATTTTACGCTTATGTTCTAAAGATAAAGTTTTTTTTTGGGGGGGGGGGAGGGTAAGCAGATGACCGTCATCTCATGCATGCCCTTCTGGTCCTTTGGTATAACAGGCCCGTAGCCGAGGGGTGGGGGGGTGGGGTGGGGGGGGTGGGGGGTGGGGGATGCGGGGTGTCGGAGGTGTCGATCGACGCCCCCCCCCATCAACGCCGAAAGGTCCAATAATACCTTCCCCGCCAATAATAATAATAATAATAATAATAATAATAATAATAATAATAATAATAATAATAATAATAATAATAATAATAATAATAATAATAATAATATTAAAATAAATAAATCAATAAATAAAACAACAACTTATTCTGATTGATTATGGCACTTTAAAGAACGGGAAAAAAAATCATGTTACAGTTTTCACATTTTTTTAATATGTCAAGACCTGTTTAAACTCCATGTTCGCATAACGTTTTTCCTATTGAAAAACATGCTATTGATGGTACAAATATCCTAACAACTAATGGAAAGTGTTGGTCTTTTTAACTTGTTTTCAGCTGTTTCTCTTGGCCGTTTATTTCTTTTATTGCCGTTTAGTTAAATATCATACCCAGCTTCAGAAATGCTCTCTGAGACAGAACTGAATGAGTACCTTTCTTTTATTGAAGGAATGAAAAACAGCTGTTTTACATTCAAAATTTGTTATGTCAGAACTTGGTTCAGTAATACTGGACCTTTTTGACCTTAATTTATTCATTCAATATTGGACCTTTTCGATATGTTTAGAGTAACTTCAGGTCCCCATTTAATAGCGTCACTTTCGATGAAGCGGCATTATCTGTATATCCGTCCAACTGGAAGACTGCCGTAAAGAAACAATATTGATTGAAAATAAACAAATATAATAATGAATAAAGTAAAAGAAAAATTGAAGAAAAAAAGCAAAGTGAAAAAGAAGGACGGGACACACCGAGAAAAAAAATAAACCTTTAATTTAAAAAGTGCATTTTTTTTTTTTACCTTTTATTTTATTGATTTTTTTTTCAGTGGGTCTATGAATAGATAGCCGGTCAGCTTTGTGAGGGTCCACGTTCGTACAGTACAGTTTATTTAATAACCAGGCAAGATGAGTTCACAATGTCTCTTATTATGGTATACCTAGTAAAGTAATAAGAGTGTCACTAGAGTTTTAGAGCTGTATCACAGTAAAGGCTAGCTATGCCCCAGCAAACCGCAAAGACTGGATTTAATGTAATCAAGCCATGCCCTGGCTCCACTATCCTCTGTCCGACGCCATGAAGTTGAAAATTCAAATACACATAAGCAAAGGATACACTGTTGCCAAGGCCATGACCAACAGATCATAAATACGATAAAGGTATGACCCTTTCCTTTTAATTGGTGACAAAAATATGCTTTGATCTGAAATTACGGTGTGAAATCGGTATGCAAAAATGTTGAAATAACTTGTTACCGGCTCAACCATATTCTGTACTGTTTTCGAGACATGCATATCCTGCCACAACTGCATACCCGATTGCCTTGTCTTGTTGGGTAAGGTATGGTTAGCGAGATGCGGATCGGTACCTGTGTGGACAAGCGGGATATTACAAGGGCCTAATACAGTCATGTAGTTTGGAAATAAAAGAATACTTATTAAAGGCAGATGGAAGATTTTCTTGTACATGACTCGGGAAGTACCAGATGAATACCAGTTTGGCATTTGTGAACTTAAATTTCTTAAAAAGAAAAAAAAATCCCCGCTAATTTTGTGAGAAATGAGCATTTTACGCTACCTCTGCAAGTGATGAGACCCGCACGTCCCCCGCGATCGCTAAGCGTCAAACCCGTGGTTTGTGGCGGGATGTTAATATGCATGCGGCGTGCGCTTCTAACATGTGCCTACAATGCGACTCACAGATTTTCTTTATTTGTGTTTGTTTTTGGAATTTCAAGGCTGATTCTAACAAACCCACAATGTACAGTGGCATCAGCTTTGAAGCACTGTACAGTGCCGTAGCCAGGCTGAGGCAGAGGAGGCGCTTGCCTCCTCTGAATTTTGGCTGATGATGTCAGGAGTTAGCATAGAAATAGTTTATTTAGCCTCAACAAGACTTGTTAAGTTTAAGTTATTATACACAACAAAAGCAAAAAGACCCCATTGCAACTAAGACCTTGAGTCACTCAAAGTGATAGAAGATAAGAGCATAACAGGAGGCGTACTTTTTTCAATGATTACTTGTATCTTTGCCCTAGTAGTTGTGGGACCAAATTCAATTCATATAGAATGATAAAAAATAGTCACATTTAAGTAAAATTTTGAGAATTTAAATGTGTATAAAGTCTTTTTTCCCCTTCAAAACCCACTAAATTACACCATTTTATGTGCCATTTTTCAAATGTTTTCAATCTTGGGAGGGGGCACGCCCCCTCCCAACCCCCAGTACCCTTTGCCTCCTCTATTTTAGAAGGCTGGCAACGGCCATGACTGTAGCATTACTGCAAAACAGGCACAGATAAAAATTCTATAGAGGACGCATTTTCATGGACATATGTAGCCAGTACTTATCTGAAAACAGTTTGCAGTTTGATAGAATTATTATGTTGTTATTTCCACATTTATAAATTCATGTTATATTACTTATAATTTCTGATCAAAGAATTGTTTATACAATAAATTAAATCAAATGGGACTATTTTAGCTTGTTTTATAATCTATTGAACATGGGCATTTAAATAATATACTTTCTGATACATGTATATTCTTATGTGAATACTTTTCAGCTCGTGCAGCCAGAAAGGTTATAGTGGACTTAGTTTACTGCAGCATAGCTCGACTTTGGAAGTAAAGGCTATTAAAATCAAATCGGAACCAATATTTTTTCTTGATTGACTTTTCACTATTGAATAAAAAAAACTACTAGCATTAATATTCTGTCTTTATATGAAAATTTGCAGTTTATGCAATTTTCTTGATTTGGCAGGTCAAGCCACCATATATATATATATATATATTCAAAAAGAACAAAACATTCTGTTTCAAACAAAAAAGTAAATACATGTATATCTGTCATATTGTGAAACATTTTTTTTAGCATCAGAATATGAAGGAATTTTAACGCTTTTAATGTCTTGTTGGTTTATTCCGAATAGCATATTCGCATGACAGCTGTTTATACATATGATAATATCGTATAATATATGTATAGGATGACCTGTAAAAATTTTAATGAATAATAAGCTAAGATAAAAAAGGCCCATATTTCATTGAATTTAAAACTTAGCGTGTACTTGTAAATATTATATCCACGACCTCGCATGTATTTTTAATTTATACATACATACATACATACATACATACATACATACATATACAAAGTGAATACAGGACTGGTGTGTATGTATGTGCAGGCAGAGGCTCCGCTTTTTGGCCAGTGTTGCAAACACATGCAAATGTGTATGTTACTATGTGTGTACGCCATGTACAGATGCATGACATGATGTAGCACACATGTAGGCACATGCTTCAATGAATTTGTAACTTCAGAGTATGGTAAGCCAGTACAGTCACGACAGAGAAAAGGTCCAAAATTGTAGAACGGAGACACCCCCATAATCAAAATATGGCTACGGGCCTGAGTATGACACGTCATATAGAATTTATTGTATTCACTTGTGTTATTGTTGTCGTAGTCATCATCATCATCATCAACTTTCTATTAAATCGTATATGATTTAGTTTTGGCAATATGTGCTGCTTAAGAAAGCTTATGCCTATAGACCCAAACAACCAAGAAGATAGAGATTGGGGAGAGTTAGCAGGCGACAATCATCTCATGTGTGCCCTTCTCATCCACAGGTATGATCGTGGCATGTATAATTTTTGTATGTATTTTTTGTTGTCGTCGTCATCTTCATGAACTTTCTTATTGAATCGTAATTAACTTATCTCTCACAATATTTCATGTGAAGATTAAAAAAGGCCCATGTTTCATTCAATTTAGAACTTAGCGTGTATTTGTAAAATTTATATCCACGACCTGACATGTATATTCAATTTATGCTTTGCAAGCATAATAATGCCCTATAGACACAAACAACCAAGAAGGCGAAATGTGCATATTTAGCCTTCTTGGTACACGAAATTAGCCAAATGACTTGGTCACTGCAAATACCACTAAAATGAGGACTTATCGATCCTGTAACCTCTAAATTCATGATTATAATTTGCACCGGCACAGCTGTCTCCCCATCTCTCATACACGAGTCCAACCATTTCTACATTAGTTGCTCCTTATCCTATCCTGGTCAGAATAAGACTAAGTCAACGGCTAAAGAGAGCTGTTGACCTGGAGGGTGCCATCATGGTAAGTCTTACATTCAATTCTCAGCAAAAAGGTTTTCTGTTAGCACAGAATTTCAGTAAAAACATTAAAGTAGAAGACAAATTTACATCCGGGCGCTTTTTGAGGATTCGGGTGGGAAAAGATTAACTCTTTCAGTGCCAATCACGACTTAAGTCGATCTACTTAAGTCAAACTAGTCTGAACCATCATAGGTACCCAGATTCGTATTCCTTGTTGTCCAATGTGAGCCGAGAAAAGCTGTTGACTCAGTGCGAAATTTGGCACTGAAAGGGTTAAAGGAGTTTCCCACTTTGCGTGGTAAGGGTCAGGTAGGCCTACTCAAGCGGGTTACACGTACCTCACTTTGCAAGAAAGTGTGACAATTCCAGGACTTGTCGTTAAACAGACATAGCTTACTTTTTAATGTAGACTTTTGAATTTTCAGTATATTACCGTTTTCAGACCTGGTATGGAAGTTTTGATGAAAAATAAAAGGACGATGCTATTTTCACCGTACGGTGAGAATAGCGTTTGGTCTATTTTCACCGTGCGGTGAGAATAGCCTTTGGAAGGAGTGTTGTCTATTTTCACCGTACGGTGAGGATAGATGTTTGTCTATTTTCACCGTACGGTGAGGATAGGGTTTGGTCTATTTTCACCGGATGGGGATGATGGTACAGTTTGGTATATTTTCACGGTGAGGATAGAGGCGGCTCTATTTTCACCATCTGGAAATTAAAATTAAGAGCCTTTTCGCAAATTTATGGTTATGGCTTGTCGCATAGAACTGAGGCAAATTAAGATTGGAGAAATGCTTACTTTAGGAAGATAGCTAGCTTTGTATTATAGTCAATAGGAATCGGGACCATAGCAAAGTGCCCACTTAAGGAGGGTTTACTGTAAAGCAATTTCCTTGGCACAGTGACAGTATGAAATTTTTGGCTTTTTAACATCTCAAATTAATGTATATAAATTTACTCTACCCACCCATTAGTCTTTCATTTTTTTGCTTCGTGGATTATTTTTATGCGATCCTTAAGTAAAGTCATAACAAGATAGATCTACAAGTTACCCTTAAGTTCCGTTACTTTCATCTGTGACAATATTAAAAAAAGTTCCTACTTTGTCTTGTTACCTAAATTTTTGCCTTTTCACATATAAAATACAGTGTTGGCTCTATAAATACTATTAGATAATTAAAGCTGAAATAACACCTCAACAGATCTCATTATAAACCATGCTGAAACTGGGATGTTAGGCCATTTATTATTTCAACAAATGTTTGTTCCAATTCTCTTTGTGCAATTTTATGACACAATGCTTTTCCAAAATACTCTCCCCTGGTTGACTTCTTTTCATCGCCGTACGTTAGAAATAGAGCAGCCCCTATTCTCACCATATGATGAATATGGACCAAAACTCTATCATCACCGTACGGTGAAAATATACAAAACACTACTCACACCGTACGGTGAAATAGACAAAACACTATTCTCACAGTACGGTGAAAATAGTCACTCCGAAAAAAAAGTAATTTCTGACTCGTAAGTGATACAATACCTACTTTGATGTACGGATATTTTTATGGCAAAGTTGTTAAGCAACCTGTTGTTCAAACGAAGGCACAAGGTACGATTGTAGAAGTATTATCGAATGCATCATTACAAGCTTGGTTGAATTGCTGCAAGGGCTGGCGCGTGCAGTCAATACAGCCAGCAAAAAAATGTTAATTTCCAAAGTTGCATGCTGTCCTGTACGGGAGGGCTCTTGGGGGAATGCAAAACAACCTAAAGTTACCGTTTTGGTTGCCTGGTTACCTTAGGAAAAAAATATGTGTAAAACCTTCCTTTCTCTCTCTCTCCCCCCTCCCCCGCCCCGCCCCGATGCAAGTCGTCAGAAGCAAAGTAGTTCTTACAAGACTTCAGTTCTAATTATAACCATTTCCAGTAAGACAGCTGGTAGAAGAAAAAAAAATGTACGAGGCAATACCACTGTGATGCCAACATTGAAAATACCAGGGACAATTAGTTCATACTTCCAGGACAAAGAAACTTACCGTTGAATATGGAGGACAGGTTCGTCACTTTTAAGGGAACATGCATAATATATTATTATGTGGGTACATTTTCAGCGACTGAATACATAAATTCTCAATCCCTGCTGAAGTGATCTCTGGCGCGTCCATAAAAATCAATCAGGCAGGTCAATGGATATCGAATATGCATAAACTTTGCCATTCAAACTGAAGCATGTTGACAAATTGATAAGAGTGTGAAGTGTACGTGATAAATTGCAGGTTAATTACATTGGTGAAGTTACTTCAATCTGCTAAAGGATAAGGACTACATGGACTTATAGCAGAGTTATATACTCATGGAGGGATTGACAAATGTTTTGTCCTTAATTACCGCAATATTTGTGATCATTAAGCTGACATTTCAGCTTGGCAACTTCTTACGTTACATTTAAGTGGTAGCAAGTAAGTCACACAATGTTCACGTTTTTCAAACCAAAGCCAAAGCAAATTTAACAGACCCCCCCCCACCCAAAGAATGCTTGATTGTGTGGTGTGGTGTGGTGGTGATGGTCGTGGACGGGAGGGGGGAAAGGGATGAGATTGGTGATTTAAGCCTAAAATTTGGATCTACCATACATGAAACACTTCAGGGCAGTGATTTCAACAGTTTTTCTTTATTCAATGCAAACTGTGCACAGAAATGCATCCACATACAAAATCCACATGTGTACAAGTCAAGTCCAATGTGTGCTACAAATGCAAGTATCAGCTGTGTATTTTTTCATGGGAAATCTAGAGAAATACATGACACTGTATATTAGTCTGAGTGTGCTCAGTGTTGTACATATGACAGTATGACTGAACTGGATAAACAATCCTTGGACGTTACTCCATCCCTATCATCATGAAGCTAGCATTGCACAAGAACACCTCCACACTGATATGCAGAGTCACACTAAAAATCCTCCACATGATATGCAGCATTAAACAAGAACACCTCCACACTGATATGCAGTGTGACACAAGAACACCTCCACACTGACATGCAGAGTTACACAAGAACACTTTCACACTGCTATGCAGTGTGACACAAGAACATCTCCACACTGATATGCAGTGTTACACAAGCACATCTCCACACTGATATGCAGTGTTACCATGATTTGTACATAAAAATATATGCAAACATATGAAAAATATGAATATTCAAACTACACTCTTTTGGGACTTCCACTGAACTTTTTAATCACCGTGACCATAGTTAAGATACAGAACATAATTCAAAACAAGAATATTTGGCAAACTGGAGTACACAGCCTCCAGAGGCACTGGTTTAATAGCAACATCTACCCAGTTACCATGGTACCCATACATGATTTCCTAACTTCTGTGTGGCTGAAGTGACAA
This sequence comes from Hermodice carunculata, assembly GCA_964020975.1. NCBI lineage: Eukaryota > Metazoa > Annelida > Polychaeta > Eunicida > Amphinomidae > Hermodice > Hermodice carunculata. The sequence goes on from OZ026627.1 coordinate 68,629,217, forward strand.
GACATACATTGTCAATCACATAATGCACTTAAGGGCATTGTTACGGACTCATCTATCAGTTTTTCATGTCTTATCTAACTGTAAACTTTGTTGTACATGTGAGAATAAGGCACTTTCTATTTCTAGGGACTTCGAGGTTTTTTTTCCTGTTTCTTGTGGAGAACTCCCACATATTGTGTCCACAGTGCATTGGAAAAAAGTTGTTGGCTAATGGTATTATTCTTTATGACAAAGAAAGAAAGAAAGAAAGAAAGAAAGAAAGAAAGAAAGAAAGAAAGAAAGAAAGAAAGAAAGAAAGAAAGAAAGAAAGAAAGAAAGAAAGAAAGAAAGAAAGAAAGAAAGAAAGAAAGAAAGAAAGAAAGAAAGAAAGAAAGAAACATGCATTTCAGACACAATTGCTGAGAATTTTTCACAAGGAAAAGTTGCATGCGGACACATTTCAGTTTCGTCCCTCAGCATCAGCTAACCACAGATGCCTGAAAATCTGCACGTCAACACTGCGCACTTTTTGTTAAATTTAAACACACACACAAACACTTGCTTCACAACAGATATACAATGTATCTTAAAAGAAATAACAACTATCCTCTGCCAAGTGGTTTCTGCATGGAGCACCTGCTTCATGGAGTTGAAAACAACCGTATCTATATGTATAAGTGTACATGTACCGTATTCTCCCTGTCAGGCACTTGGGGCACTTAGGAAATTGAATTGAAATGAGCTCCAATTTTAGACTTACCTTAAATGTGGAACATTTTGTCTAAATCAGCTTGTTAATCATAAAGAAATATATCATTTTCAAGTATTTCAGAACTTTTGCACCTTAAAAATGGGGTGGCTGGGTGGGAGGTGTTAAACCTTAAAACGCTGAATTAAGACTGAGTCAAGAGCTTTCCTCGAGGCACTTTACTACGCACAATGCGCGCAAAGTGCTCTGAGGAAAGCTGTTGACTAAGGCTACTTTTTGCTGTAGACTAGGCTTGCTGTATTTAACTGAAAGGTATCTTCATGAGGAATATGAATCTTTTAACCATTATGTTTAACAACAATGAGAGAAAGACTACAGCCATGATTAGCACTTTGAGGGTTACAAGGGATAATACAGAATGGACACTCATGCACTAGTATTTACATGAACAATGGACCAGCTAAATGGGAAACTGAATCATGTATAGAGATTGTTGAAATTTGTCGCATATATACCAACATGAATTTCATTTTTCTAACATGACCAGTGAATTACAGCAGTTTTCTTTTACACTTATATTATTTTAAAATTAAATCTTTTACAGTAATATCATTTTAAAGTTAAATCTTTTACAGTAATATTATTTTAAAATTAAATCTTGCTGGGTCTTGACTTCTCATGTATATAAAATACTGTCAGCAGTACAGAGCAACATAATAAAAGCAGTTTGTGGCACTGCAGCTTGGGAATCCACCAAAAGTGAATATTCATTGACACACTATCAAAATAGATGACTGTTCTACCATGTATAATGCATGTAAAAGTATAAAAGAAACATGGTACCACAATAATTGGTACTCACTATGATCAACTGTATCTGCTGCATATTTTGAAAATTCTCAAGTCACACTCGTCCTGCTCTTCGTAATATCTGTCACAGCTGCTTACACTGCAACCCTTCACCCTATAAACTTAAGGTGAAAGACTTCAATCAGTTTTATTACCCCTCAGCTGTATTTGGTTGAAGCGTGGTCATAATACTGTCCATCTGACTGTGCACAACTGATGTGGGGGCAGAGACTTATGAATGGAACCGGCTATCCCAATCTAATTTGGTGTGTTAGTCTCTCTTATGGAGTACTCACACAGGATTGTACATGAGTGACCTTGACCTAGTTTTAAGGTGACTGGAGCAACTTTGTCAATTCCGTGCTGTGTTCACTGTCACTGCAATTAAATGGATAATGGAAAGAACTACTCCAACCAAATTTGATTTGTGTGTCACTTTCATAGAATTGCATATGAGTGACCATGACCATACTTCAATGTCACGGTGGTTTAATATGACAATCTCATGTTATACTCAGTGCTACTGCCATAAATTACACATGAAAAGAAATATAATGACCAAATTTGCTTTGCGGGTCCCTCTTTTGGAGTGCTTGGACGGGATTGCTGATGAGTGACCTTCACCATGTATCTAGGTCAAGAGGTCAAAATGTCTATCACATGCCACATTCAGTGTCACTGCGATAACATAACAATTCATAAAGCTGTGGCGGAGGGAGTTTATTGGACATTGCCTGCTACCTTATCAATATAAGTGTACGTGAAAAAAAATAAATCATAAATTGTGAATTGTTGACGAGCCCTAGGTAACAGTGTACTTTGGGACTAGTGAGGCCCTTAGTGCAAACCTTCCTGGGATCTGTTGACTCGATCTTCATTCAAGGGCAAAGGGTTTAATAATATTCTCATGAAACATTTATTCTTAGGTATTTGAACAAAAGTTGTGAATGACCTCGTTTTAAATAGTACCATGCATGATATAAAATAAGTATTAAAAATATACATTGTGGATTCTCCTTGCAGTTCTGATAAATAAAAACATCCACATTGGTAGTGTTTACTTTCACATTGCCCCCCTTTCCACTGTGATGACACTTAATTATATATATGCAGTTCACAATAATAATATAAACCAATCATGTTCGCATACGCTGAACCCAACACTAGTTTTAAATGCTTTCTACACACAGGACTATCAAAGTTCAGGCAAACTATTTTTTTCCAATTATTTTTGCAGTTTCTTCCTAAATACAACTGCATGTTTTCACTTTTTTTCGGGGGGGGGGGGGGGGGGGGGGAGGGGGTTGAAAAATTGACAATAAAAGTCATCTCAATTCTTTCAAAATGGATATACAGGTTGTTTCACTCCAGTAGAGTTGGAAGACTTAATTTATAATTTTACAATTTGTTTGAAGCAGATTTCAAAAGAAATTACAGTGAGCTGTAATTCAACAGTTGATTGGGACACACTCAAAAAAAAATCAAACTTACTCGGTAACAATATATATCTAATCTCAGTTGTGTCAGTGTACAATCTGTGTAATTGACAACCATCTGGCAGTGTTGTTCAATATCTAAATACCACGTGAAACATCACCTCCACTCAATAATGATAGGAATATCATCTGTTTCAAAAATGTTACAAACTAACTCCATGTAAAATATGTTCCATACAAAATAAAATGTATATTTTACGTATGCTAATCAGATCAACAAGTTGAGCATATAAATTGTAATTCCACAGGATGTGTCTATGTGGTAAACATAAATGATGAACAGTCGATGACTACATCCTAATTTCCATTAAATTTAAACAAAACCAGGCAGACTGCAAGTGCAATTCAAGCTAAAATATCTATAGTCACCAATTCCTGAGGCAGATTAAACGGCATGCTGGCAATTACACATTCTAACATTTATTTATTTTTTTTGGGGGGGGGGGGGGAATTATTGGTTCAACGCAGTTTGGGTTGTCTCATTAACTTCCCTTCGTGCCTATCCAAAACTGAGGTCGAAACTGTTTCAAAATCATTTATCAACTTTGAGCATGGTCAAATGACATCTTAAAATTACAATAAAAATACAATTGATAACTCACATAACTCATGGTAAAATATCTGCAGTCAATAATGAAATATTGAAGCAGATTAAAAGTACATGCAGGCATTTACATGTTGTAACACTGTTGGCAGGATGAGTGGGAATTTATGTTTTGAAAGAAATTTGGGGTTCACCCATTATCTTCCCTTGTGGCTTCTTCAAAACACACACACAAGGTTACTTCTGCAACATAGTATTGCCCTGAAGTAAGCAAGTGAGGGGCACCTGCACAAGATTTTCTGCTCAAAATCTTTCATAAGGGACTTCTTGAAGATCTTCCGACTCTGTCCTGATCTCTTCTTGGTGCTGTTGACTTTTCTGTAGCAAGTGGACTGTTAGTAACACAATTCCAAACAGCTGAAACAAAATCAAAATAAAAAGTCTTTAGTATTGAGGTCTTTCAACATTGGACATGGCAAAGGGATACTTCACTTCAGATAAGCACAGTGGCTGTACCACATGGTGAGTTTTGTTTTGTGAAATATATCATCCATGTGACATTATGGATGACCAGTTTACTGCACATCAAGTTTTTCTTTTGGTGTATTATATTGTGCATTTTATTGCATAGATGCACACATTATGATATTTATTTACTACAACATGACAAACTAAGTTTTCTTTTGTGTATTACATAATACAAGGGGCACAAAGATTGCACAACTTACTTTAATACATATGCCAAATTTCCTTTTCTGTATCATAAATGTAGCACTGTGCATGCACAGATTGCTGTCATTCGGAAATATGCTTTGTGTATTATTATATTACACCTGTGACATCACCGACTGATTGCTACATCTGCAAACTAAAGTTCTTTAAATTCTATATTATATCATACATGTAACACCTTTGATGCAGTTTACCGCATACATAAGTTTTGTTATTGTATTGTAGATGTAACACCATGGATATACAGATAACAAAATATCATACTGCTTTGTGTGTTATATCATATGTGTTGTATGTAACACCACAGATTAACAGACTCTTCTTCCACAATGACTTACTGTGCCCTAAACTAACCACAACATTTGTAAATTCTTTGGTTACTGGACACTCCCAATCTAAACAAGAGCCCCATGGGCCTATTGCTCTGCTGACCACCATCACTAAAAAAATCCTTTCCCGATATGTATTCCCTTCCTGACCTTGAAAAATTAATCAATGTCATAATGCAATAAGAAACTTCCACATGATACACATTAGTGGTACATTTCGCACCATTTGCATTACTTTTATCCAGATATTGAATTAGGTGTCCTTTTGTTAAGTGCATAACAACCTTGACAAATAGGTCAAGGTCATACAACCATTCAGTCAAGGTGATCCAAAAAGTAGGTCACCAAGTAGAGTTTTATATTTAACGTACTCCAGTACAGTTTTAATCTGGTGGCTCAATTCTTTTTGCCATTGATGTTCAATCTACACCCTGCCATTACAAAATCACCTCTTCTAACTTACCAAGTCTGGTGACATAACAAAAATAAGTCAAGATCACTGATCTTATATAACATATTAGCACTGGACATGATCTATATATATCCTATAAATTTGCCATGTCTAATTCAATTATTTCTCGAGATATGAAATTTTATCTCTTCCAAGACATTTTAACTCATAATTTCCATCAAAGTACAGGTGGTGCCACGAGTATCATAAGCAACCGAGAGTTTGCCCTCTTCTACAATCCCACTCAATTTCATAAAGAACATAAAAAAAAAACAAGGATGCTGGACTAGTCACAAGATTTTCACATTAAGAAATGTATATTACATAATACTACAGGTGACGCCACCCATATTTACGTTCACATAGATCTCTATACACTTTATAAGTCCTAATAGTTATATGGGCCTACCTGAAAAACTGTGGGGTGCACAGCTTTCAGAAGATGACCCCGACATTTTCATTCGGCCATTCGACCTCAAATGACCTTCAACCAGATTACAACATTGTTACTGTTCAAAATGTGCACCCTACAGCCAGCTATCTAAACATGGTCTATTTGATCAAATCATGTTATAACTTTTCCAGTTATTGAAGAAAAACAAGAAACTTGAGAAAGCTCCAAATTCCATAATCTTTGGGTCGCAGTGACCCAAAAAGTAGGTCACCAAGTACAGTTTTAGGTACATGTACAACGCAATTAAGTACAATTTTGATCTGGATGCTCAATTCTCTTCGCCACTGATGTCCAAGCTACATTACAAACTCACCTCTTTCAACTTTATAGGATTGCTGACCTCACAAAAATATGTCACGGTCACTTTTATTACATAACATACTGGCATATCTCTCTCTCTCTCTCTCTCTCTCTCTCTCTCTCTCCATATATACACATATATATCCTATAAATTCAATTACATTTCGAGATATGGAATTTTATATCTTTAAATGCATTTTGGCTTGTAATTTCCATCAAATTATAGTATCACATGCCACTAGTATCACATGCAACTGAGATTTTCTACCTCCTCCACACTCCCACTAAATTTCATGAAGATCTATCACATATTCAGGATGCTTAAGTGGTAACAATATTTTCACATTTTGACCATATATTACATGATACTGTATGTGGCCCTGCGACTATCAAAAATAGACCTAGATTTCCATACACATGAGAAGTCCTGAAAGTTGTATGGGGGCTATCTTGAAAACTGTGCACTGCATTATGCTCATAAGCAAAAAGTTTACGGACGGATGGACAGGAGTGATACCATGAGCTCTGCAGCCTTTGTTCAGCACAACTAAAAAGTGCATACACATCCCTTCAGGTAAGATGCAATGTTAGCAGGGTTGCTGCCCTAAAATTCTTTGCTACTGAACACATTTACACTCGCTAACACTTGATTTTGACCTTATTTACTAATTATAGTGGGCTCCACATGAAGGACCAAAAATAGAAGGCCACATCAATATGAAAATACATTACTTTGCCATAGCAAATATTGCTGTTTGCTATATGAAAGTGAGGTAAATATGGTAACAGTTTTGATAAAAAATACTGGCCAGATAATCAGTTTCTCTTCCATAAATATACAGAGCTGTAACTGCAATCTTCCTCTACAGGCACTTGCCCCATTTTAAAATTTCTCACATACACATGTAGCTGGTGGTTGTTATTCTGTGATTACTGTATCTTTCTATCACTAGTGGTGGATAACTTTGCTGAATTGTTAGATTACGTTACCGACTGGCTTTCTAAACAAAGGGATGGGAACTACTTTCTCATGGGTATTCAATTAGAAGGTCACCAGAATGGGTCTGGTCATCCTGGTATCCGGGCCAAATCAAACACCATTATGGTGATGAAAGGAGTCTTTATTATTCATTGACGAATAAAAACTTCATGAATAGATGCATTTAAAAGTTAGTCATTGTAAGTTGTTGGCTAGTTGTATACTGAAAGGCCAATAAAATACTATTTAAAAAAAAAAAAGATAAAAAAAAATGGAACAATATTTTGTTGATGCAAAAATGTACAGATCTGCACAGATGCATGTGAAGCAGAGCAGCTCAGGTTTAGGACAATATCATCTGGGCTGAATGTGTTCAATATGGTTAGCAAGCAAGGGAGACCACTGCAAACATTCCAGTCCCCCAGGCTTAGAAACTCTTGATTTTGCCATAAGTCTAATGCCTTTCTGTCCAAAGACACATGACTCTAGCTCTGTCTGGGCTACATTGAGCCAAAGGTTTTCCCTCCCACTTTGGGTGCTGTGCTCTGAATGCCCCATGACATATATCAATACAGTGGCCCCTGTCTTGAGAGACCACCCCAAGAACAGACCCAAAAGTGGTCTATCAAAACAGGTGGTCTCTCCTTAGAGGTACAATAACATGGAATTATGACAGCAAAGACCTGCCAAATGTGCTCTTTCAAGCCAGGTGGTCTCTCATTGGAGTGGTCTTTCAAGACAGGGACCACTGTACAGTGGTACCTGCAATTTAAGACCACTGCCACAAAACCACCTGGCTTTTGTGACCACATTTCTGAGGCCACAAGTCTAGGATTCTTGGTAAATTTACCTCAAATTTAATGTTATGTGACCATTTTTGGCAGGCTGGGTGTTACAAAAATAACAGGTACCACTGTACTCATAAAACTTGTAAAACACTGATGCTGTTGACCATTCTCATGTCTAAGGACCTGCTGGCATGCTGCCATCTGAGATCTTTTTACAGGGAATTTGAATCTGAATTAACTGTCATCAAAATAAGCACACCAAGATTTCCACTGTGATACAAATGAACTATCCCCGAAACATCTAAAAAAAGGTAGCTTTGCTTTTTCAAAAATCTAAAATTTAAAAGTGATATTTTGGCCTGTCATTTTAACATACGCTAAAACGTACCTGAAAGTCCCCATTGAAAAACTTTCTCAAGGGGGATATGTATCATAACAGAATATTTGTGTACCCAGAAAAATCTTTTGAAACCCCGGACCTGTTGTGATTAGCAGACAAAGGGTGAAATACCTGGATCATACTGGAAAACAAAGCCACCACCCCTCTAATCCTTTTTGCTCGCTTCATGTGCTCCAGTAAGTGGGACCAGCATTGCTGACAGGGACAGAGTTCCACGGCACCCCTCTGAATGTCACGGCCTGCACAACACGCATTGTGCATGTTCTTCCTACAGCAGGAAAGCTGTTCAAATATAAAAAGTTGGAATCTTTACTGTTAAAAGAATTATGTAGACAAGTGAAAATATTCCTCATGAGAGATTACAAATTCTCCTGTAAATTTACATTTTCTCTGTTTTGGACACCACTCTTCGACCTATGTTGAAACATCATGTCACTGTGTTTTTTTTTCCCCCCATGGTTTTGTGCCATCAGTGAAATAAAATACAGTAAAACTAAGTGAACATACAGCAGCTATTAGTTTTTAAGGGTGGATATACAGAACAAAATTTTAACACTTGCTAAAGAACGACTTGTGTGTCATTTACAAGCTACATGTACAATAAAGTTTCTCCATAATAAATTATGAATCATAAGGCATTTCAGCAAAAGCTGAAAACACTGAGATAGGAACATGTCTTTTTAATAAAACTACTGATAAAAATGATTTTAAAAAATATTCTTAAAAAGAAGGAAAATGTGTGTCTGTACATGGGTGAAAGCCAGTAATTTTTGAAAAACAGAAAACACCTCTTTAAAATTTTCATCCCTCATTTCTTGTCAAATTTGCATGTTTTGGAACATATCCTGATTAAAATATTTTTACAAATTTTTTTTTCTCAAAACAGAATTCTGTTTCAAATCCGAAAACTTTCACCCCTGTCTGAATGACTTCTCACCGGAGCACAAGGTGGATGTCCAAGGCCACCAGGATCCATGATTGTCAAATTTGGATCTTCAAAACCACAACAGTGGAAATTTAATTGAATGCTGGACCTCATTTTGTTGTCAGCTTGCAGCCATCCTCTGGCCAGCTGTTGCATGAGGTTGGACTGTGAGCTGGCCAGACTATCTCCTGCTAAACCTAGGTGCACTAAGCAGATAGCAATCAAGAAGCCAAGGTACTGTGAATATTGTCAAGGTTGTACTATACGATGTCTGTCTGATTCTCATAAACAACACAGGGTTCATGTTAGGCCAAATATCACAAGTGAACAGTTGAAAAATACTCAAACGAAGGATGCCATAATACATGTATTGAAAATCCATTAAAATACTAAAAACAGTTATAAGAGCTATGTTATTATAAAATTAAATTGTAACATCATTATTCTTATCTGAACTTGTAACTATTCAAGTTTAGTAACTATGTTCAGTTTGACAGGTACTATTTATTGAAGTTGTGCAATTATTAGCAAAGCTTCACTTACTAAGCTAATTCACCATTTGACACATTCATATTTATTCATTATTATGTGGGTTGTCTTTGCTGAATATTTAGCTTAGACAAGGAGCCGCCACTCAGAGAGACAAATACGGGTACAGGCTGCGAAACATGTTCTGAGTACATGTACTTTACCCGCTCAAGACCCTTTAATATTTATATTTAGGCTGAGGCAACGTATACATGTCAAAATTCTACAGAAAATGTGCAACTTATGGATAATAGTACTTACATATTTATATAGCATAGACAATGACAGGTTAGCTTATATAGTGTAAAGAGTTTGGACTGCACAATATAGGGTAACAATTACATAAAAGTGGTTCAGAACTTCTGGACAAAAAGACACAGATATAATCACATCATCAGACCATCTCATGGACATCAGAATTTACTACTGTAGTGATATTAAGTAGGTCTCTCTCTCTCTCTCTCTCTCTCTCTCTCTCTCTCTCTCTCTCTCTCTCTCTCTCTCTCTCTCTCTCTCTCTCTCTCTCTCTCTCTCTCTCTCTCTCTCTCTCTCTCTCTCTCTCTCTCTCTCTCTCTCTCTCTCTCTCTCTCTCTCACACACACTCATAAACACACCCCTCCCTCTCACACATACACAGATGCAGCAGCTAACTTGAAAGTTAAATTACTGTCATGACAAAGCCATGATATGTGCATCAGATGATTGAGCTCTGCCACCTCAGATCTACATGGTCAAAGGATACAACATAAAATAATCTTCTCTGCTCAAAATACACAGTACTCAGTCCAAAGACGGCAAGGATGACAAGCCCAGTGCCAACAACAGCTAAGCCTGTAGACAATGGAGTTTGGGTGCTTAGGGCCACATTAAAACTTGATATACTGAGGCCTATCACAATACCTCCTGAGATCTGCAAATACACAAATACAATATACATATATATGAGCCAACTTGTCAAAACATGGTGATCATGGACCAGCCATGACCCCGGGAGGGGGGGGGGGGGGTACTTACCCAAATTTTATGTAGGGGTGTGTGCGGCTCGATCTTTAAAAAACCCACCCTTGGTGCACTTTTTCACAAAAATGGCACCTTTCTTAGGGAATTTTTAAACCAAAATGGTAGAAACTATGGTCCCAAATTGGGGAGAAGAGTGCTCCAGGAAGAAAATTTTGACCTTAGTTGAAGAAATTTTCCTGAATTTTGGGCCATAAAAGAGAAAAATTACCTGTTTTTAGGGAATTTTGTCAAAATAATGGACCTTTGTTAGGGAAATTTTGCTGAAAAGAGAGGCCTTCAGAGTGGCACATACCCAGTATTGTCACTAATGGGAGTACCATCCCATCCACCCCCCCCCCCCCCCCACCCCCCCGGGCCCTGAACCTCCAAGGTTGAGGCAGATGCAAATGACGCAGACAGTGCCATGCAGGCTTTTCTTCTAAATCAAACATGTACATTATATATCATGATCAGATGATTTGATAAGCCATGGCCTACCTCTTTAATTTGAACTCAAACCTTCTTTAAGCAACCCTGCCATTTCACACTAAATCAAGATTATTGTCAAGGAATAGCTCATCATCTGTCTGAAAGTGTGATATAGTTTCTCAATCTGGTCGACACACATCTCTAACATGGCATGTAATTCAAGTTCAGAGAAGTTTCACAGCAGACCACAGTTTGTGACACTTGGGTGAGCCTACATGTACCTGGCAGGTAGGCTCATCCAAATATCAGAAACTGTGGTCAGCTGTGTAACCAGGCTGGTTACATCTTTTAAATGCTTTAAAACAATATTTTGCAGTTGCTTTGATACTTTTTCATTCTGAGACCACAGGATAGTTAAATTTGTGTCTGGAATTAGGGTTCACAAAGTTTGGACACTCTCCAGATACCAACTCCGATATTTTTTTGTGTGTGTGTGTTTTGTTCTGGTATAAACAAGAGCTTTCAGGTGACCCAACATTTTAACCTAGTGCAAATAATTCTCAAAAGCAAAATTGGTTTTGAAGGTTGCAAAGTATATCCTATGAGCTCAATATAAGATCTGTTGACCACCGCATGTCATTTCTCCACTGAAACACATATGAATTTTTGATACATCTACATGTAATATGGAAGTAGATTGAACCTAGAATGTGAGTGGAGCATCTTTGTTTGATGGACGTATAATCTCTTTTGAAGATAACAGTGCCTGTGACACGTCAGAAATGATGTCAATATACAAGTTTGAGGCCGCCCATGCATTTGACATATCACGTGGTGTAAATATGATAACTATGCAATGTCTCGTAGACTGGTTCCCGGTTGTGCGTCTGGCAAATCTGCCTTTTTAATACAGGGAACCAGAGTATTGAGCGAGATTTCTCCCCAAAAGAAGCATGGTGCGCACAAAAACGATGCAGTTTGTCATTGGAAATCTATCAGATTGTCAGCAAACCAGTCTACTTTGGGAAAAGCGATGGCCACCATTACCATAGATTTTCAACTCCATAGGGTATTGTGTGTATGGGATTGAATGTATAAGACTATGTTTATTTCTATTCATTTCACGTGTTACCTATGATGTCTGCTCTGCTCACCAGTCAGCTGATCTACTTTAAGAGATTTATGTGATTTTACACATTTCAGTAAATTTGTTTGTTTGGATATAACTGTCAACAAGCAGTTATGTCTGGAATCCATATCCCTGCATGCCTCAACAGCCAAACTAAGTAAAGTGTGGACAGTTAGGTTCATTCAAAATGCATTCCCTGAATTCTAATATGCTCTTCATGACTGCAAGGACAAGTGAAAATAAACATTGGTCATCTATGATTGCTGCTGGAAGATGTACTTTGTCATATCTGGAATATGGTTTGTGTTTTCAGCAAAGAAACAGGGTGCACGGTTGGCCGAGCTGCAACACGCTCGCCTTTCACCTCTGCGGCCCGGGTTCGATTCACAGCCGGGGAAGCATGTGGAAAGAGTTCCTACCACTCTGACTGAGCACGGTGGTTTTCTCCGAGTCCTTCGGTTTCCTCCACCAAACATGTAGGTAGGAAGTATACGCCACGATCTGGGCCATGGAGAGTGATTAATATAGGCTTGGCCTGCTTCGCAATCCATGTAAAAGATATGGGTCTATCCTTTTTTTTTAAAAGAAACCCTGCACTCAGTTGTGCAGTCAGGTGTGAAAGGCGTACATATTTCAATGTCCTGTATTCTCTTTGCAAAGAAGCTCTGTACTCTTTCTACTTGTAAACTGTCTTTTTTTTTTTTTTAACGAGTTTTTTAGGGTGTCCAAGCAAAGAGAAATACCCCAGATTCCGCACCCATGCTGGGCAACAGGTCAAACCAATGGAAAAGAATTAAAAGGACTCGGAACCACTTCTGGTGATAACTTTCCTTCATTGGCATCCACCTTTTACTTTGACTTTAGTCTGAATGAGGCATTTAATTTAGCCGCAAGTTTTCTTTTTGCTATTGTTAATGAAGCAGAATTGGTGAAGTCAATGCCCAGGTATCATTTTAGTGCAAGATTATTATGATTAAACGCGTTCACTAGGGTTGTTACCAAATTGAAACCAAACCCTGGAACCTGAGGAGGTAACCTTTCCAGACTCTTTTTCCCATCTACAGGGCCTGTCAGCATACTAATAGCCTTCCTATCGCAGTATTGGTAAATAAATGATTAAGCGTATTTTAAACTTTGACAAATTCAACTTCACACTTACCATGTATGCAAAATTTAAGACTATCCAAATAACTTGAAACCGGTTCCATTTTCTTTGAAGAAACTTAGAAAACAACTGTGTCATAGACAATGCCATAGTGTATGACTCATAACAAGTTTGAAAGACTGAAAGAAACCCGTCATATCACAGCTGAAATCTCTGCAGCTCATTGAAACCGCTCTCACTCCAGTCAGATTGTTTGTTTTCGCAGACGGAAGTTTCCTAATACACAGATTTGCTCCGGATCCCTGTTTCAACAGCCGGTGACACTGGGGGTGCTGATCTGGGAACCAGACTATTATATGTCGGAAAGTACCGGAAGTATAGTTGCAAAAGCCACTGTTTTCCGAGTTTTTTCGAATCCGTTGATATATTGTCATGGGTAATTTCAACCAATTCTTAGTTGTATAGCTTATCGTAATTTACAATGTGTTTTTAATATCATATTCTTTTTAATTCAAGGAGTACAGTTTAAAAGTTGCTCTCGATGAGGGAGCGCCCAGTAATTCTTCTGGGCAAAAAGACACAAATACAAATCCATTTTAAGCCATTTAAAATTGGTGCACGAGGTACGTGACAACCAGTAGATCACTGCGTGGAACCAAGTTTCTCCTTTTACATTGTTAAACAGAAAGCTTGTTCATTATGTATTCACTGTCACTAGATATGTTGTTTATCTTGTTTATTTTAGTAGGATAAGTGACGCAACCTTGACCTTGTTACGAAACCACGGTTTGGGGGTTGAATCGTTATTGACATTGGTTATCACATGTATGGGTGCACGTTGGATGGGTGTACGCAACCAAGTGATACAATGGCATCATGCAATAATGTTTGACAGAAGAGCTGTCCAATTAATCCAAAGATCAGGATGAGCACAAGAAGGCAATCTGATGGAGGGCCTTTGAATATAACACCAACACAGCAAGTTATTTCGTCATGTTCAGGCGCTGTACTGACATCCCTGATCGGTAAGTTATTATTCATGGCATGATTGCCGTGAAAAACCTACGTGACAGACACAAGTGCTTCCCCCCCCCCCCTCCAAAAAACAAAAACAAAACTGAAGTGGGCTTTACATAAGAATAGTATCTTAAACTGTAAATATGGGATAGAGTACATTCTCTGACTGTGTGTCAATGACATCAGGGCAAGAAAAATTGTTTTACAGGAATGCCAGGGCAAAACCACAAGTGACACAAACTTTTCTCTTGTCCTGAACCAATGGCAATGCTGATGAAGTGTACCCAAGTGTTGGTTTGAAAGAGCATGTCTAATTGGAAATCATTTATTGAGTTATGTGTCTGTTATGCCAACAAACTTTGTAATTGAACATACCAGGTATTGTGAATTTTGCCATTTAAAAGTACTTGTCCATAGGTCCATAATAGTACAAGGAAAATTTAAAAGTCATTTGTCCTCAAAAGAATTTCACTTGTCCCAGACAAACAGATCTTAGGAATGTGCGCATCCTGACTATACACAGATTCTGGAAACAACTTTTATCTTTTTACATGTATATTTTCCTGGGAATAAAGTTATTTTAACACTGTGTTCAGCTTGTTTGTTCTATTTGTTTCCCAAAAATTGACTTCTGTCAATGAAGCCCAGCAGGAAACAAATGGAACAAACCAGGCTCTACAGAACACAGGTCATTGCTTTTCAGTGACTTAAGTAAAAAAAAAAAAAAAACTTTATGTCAGGACTGCAGCATGATCAAACCAGGACCCATCCAAGAAGAAAACAATGATCGAAGTGAGGAAACAAAGAACCTGGCGGGAACTGTGACAAAAAACGAGAGCTACGCACATACTGTAGTTCTAGAAATTTTCTCGCGTGTTTAATTTCGCGCAAGCTCATTTTTCTCTGAAATTACAGAATATTCGCGCATTTTAGTTTTGCGCAATCCAATTCCAAATTAGTGAAATACAATGCAACTTATTTTCGTGCTTTAGGTGGTAGTGCGAAATTAAATCGAGCGCGAAAATTTTTAGAACTACAGTAATCCCCGGAAAAGGAAATTCCAAGAAAACTGCTTTATCGCCCTCCCCAAACAATTAAACATTTTGACATAAAAAAATGTCAATATGAATTTACATTTTTTTCAAATACAATTTTGATAGAGTAATCAGTCTTAAACACTGTACCATACTTATTTATTTATTAAATGTTGTCAAATAAAGTATTAATATTGAGGATTCAGTTTTGAGCACTCAACAGGTTGCATATCGTACACATGTATTAATAAAAAGGTAATTGAGTATTCTTTCTTGAACACTGAACCATTTCAGGACTCACAAATTGGCATGTCCTCTAGACCAGGACAGGTAAAATTTCAGTCAGGGAAAGTTAGAATTTCAAAACACTAGCCCTAACGGCAAGAACAAAACAAACTGTGGCACTACTGTGGATTCCTGAGTTTTAACAATTTTTTTTTTTTTTTTCAATTTGGGTACTTATTGGTAAATTTATTGCACCTTTTCTGTTGATTACCATGCAAGTCAATGGCATTCTAATGCTTCTTCACATTTTGGATGCTGTGTAGAAACTGCATGTCAAATCGATTTCAGACTTGGTGGCAATGTACCTTGGGTGGGGCTCTACCAAGTTTGCTCGAATGGTAATGCTCCAGCAATTTTTGGATTTTTTGTGATTTTGGGGGAAAAATCTTTAAAAAGATTTTAATAGGAAAGTTAAATATGGGAATTTCTTGTAACGTTTATAACTTAAATAATTTTGGCCAGATTTGTGTCAAAATTGATAGGAATGTACCTTATTACAAGTATCGACCTATTTTGTGCAAGTGGTTATGCTCCAGTGAATTTTGGACCTCCACCTCAGAAAGAGTTCAACATTACAACCACAGAAAGACCACCAACGCTATCACAGATTGATACAAGCAGTGGAGTTTCATAGTTTTTTTACTCACATTGATTTTGTGAGATGGAAAACTAAATGGGCTTTGAACTCCCTCTCCCCAACAAAAGTAATTAAGATTTTCATTGCACATTGATCATGTTGATTTTTTGACAGTACCCCTTAGTCATAAAGAACAAACAGTGTATAAAGTTACATCTTACTTTGCTACATGTACTTCGTTTTCAGTCCCCCTAATCCTGTGGTAGGGGCCTCAGGTAATGCCTTCTCTAGAATGTCTGTGTCTGTCTTTAGGAACCTGTGGTTGGTACGTCAGTCTTTTATCACTCTGTTGCCACATGTAATTTCCTGTGTCTGGATCTATACTGCCAGTTTTGCACTGGTTCTTGTGTTTTGAATCGGGTCTTAAGACATCATAGTGTATAAAGAGATTTCCATCCTTTGCACAGTTCACATGTAAATATACATACATATGGAACCCAGTAAAAGTGACATATTTACTCAGTAACAAAAACTGGTTGGTAAAGAAATCGAGTTGTCAGGATTATATTTCGCAGCTCTTCAGTTTCAACTTATAGGAGTTCAGTGACTGGGCTTGTGCAATCTCACAGGGAAGTTGCTTAGTGATGGAGTAACTCTCTGAAAGAAGAAGTTTTTACATAGGTCAGTCCATGAAAGAGGTTTATATGGTTTCCTTACTGAGCCCTCATGTTATCTGTCGCCGGCTTAAACTAGACATAGTTTCATCATAAAGCATTGACTCTAGGGTCCCCCCTAACCAACATGTTATTAGGTTGCCATTTGCTCAAATTAGGTTATGGTGACACCAAAACCTAATCAGTTCATCTTGCCAGGTAACATAAGCATATTGCCAAATTTGAGCAAAATACATGGAGGCATTCTGTAGATATTGAGGTAACAAGAATGTGCATATCCAGACTAACGGAAATCCAGACAGATGGACAACTAGAAAACATGAAGGCCCCCCCCCAGGACACATACCCTTAAAAAGTGTTCAGCTGTGTATTGTACAAGCCATTTAAGTATTTAAAAGTCTTTACCATGTCAGCCTGCAATTGATGAGATTTAAAGGACTTGAATTATTCATTACTTTGTTTTATGAACTTTGCTTGGATGTTGTCTAATTTTTCCAAACTGCTGAGGTGTATTCTAACAAAGATCACATTATTGACCTGCAAAGTGTGGAGACTTTTGCTGAATTAATTTTGAAAACGTATGTTAATCATGCCTCCTCTTGGAAGAGCTTTTTTAGTTCTACTGTTGATATACTCAGATGGTTTCAAATCCTCTATTAAGATGACCCCAAAGACCTTTTGTAGCTATGCTTCAGATAAGTAGATCCCATTGTGAGTGAACAGGCACATGTATTTCAAGACCTGTTTTATGCTAAGTACTACACACTTTGGAGCATTCAAGTCCAACAACCACTAACATTGTAGCAGACCAGACACTTCGGGCTTCTAGGTCTTCATGTAATCTTTGACAGTCCCCGGCATCCCAAATATCCCTATACCGTATTCATCTTGATAAGCGCACAGAGCGCTATGAAAAAATCTCATCAACAAAAGCTGAAAAAAATGTAGATTCTAAGTGTCATAATAAATTCTACCACTTGCTTGAAAACTATGGGATATTTTTGGGGTCCTTTCTTTAAAAAAAAATGGGGGGTGCGCTTATTAGGGAGTGTGCGCTTGTTAAGATCTGAGACAAGGAATATTCCTTGTCTCAGTTAAGATAATTACAGTATATCTTGGTGTCATTGGTGAAAAGTTTCAGCAACTGATGAAACTATTTCCTGAGGGAGGTCATTTATAGATAGTAAGAAGAGAAATGGTCCTAAAATTGAACCTTGAGGGATCAGGGTTTCCTCCAGAAAAAATTTTAAGGTACGGAAACGTGCCCAAGGCATGTCACATGCTGAAGCCAGGTCACTGGGCGGGTACTCTGATGGCCCTCCCCCCAGACAATCTATTAAATTTCGATGCCCTAGAATGGATTCTAAGGCATTTCTGGAGGCTAAGGGATCAAGAAGGCTTTGAAAGTCTTAATTTTTAGCCCCAAAATGCACCACCTTGCATCATTTTGCATGTTACCTTCAAATGTTTTAGGGCACAAAGTCTTACCCTCAGAAAATTTTAGGGTACAGAATTTTACCCATTTTACTCTCTGGCAGAAACCCTGGGGACCCTACTAATGACATGTCTTCAGGATGGAACTCCATTTCTGTGAACTACTCATGAACATTCAGAGGGAAAGGCTTTTAACCACTGAAGTACTTGACCTCTGAAACCAGCATGAAACAGCTTAGAAGCTAGATGATGATGACAAACAGTGTCGAATGCCCTGGTAAGATCAAGCTACAGGACATCTGTCCCTGCCCTATTGGTATCATGAGAGTTTGCCCTGCCATGTTGAGAGCAACAGAATGTTATTTTCCTGCACATATAGAAGTAGATGGGATGGAATCTATTTGTCCTACTTGATATTAGCACAAAGTATAGTCTCCCAGTTCATGCTTTGAACTGCTTGGTTCATAGCCTGGTATTTGCCTTTGGAATAAAGGTGGATTTTGCTTTGAAGTGTTTGGTTCATAGCCTCATACTTGCCTTTAAAATAATGGTAGATTTTTCTTGGGGTGTGGTAGATTCCGGGTACCATTAGACGGACATGCTCTGATATAACAGCATGATTGCTTGTCAAAAAAAAGGAGGACAACCGTCTGCAAAGTCATTTAAATGAGGGTTAGTCGTAATTACCAGACCTGTCATCTTTACTTAGAACTATTGCCTCTCGTAGGTTGAGTAATCATTTGGGTCAATAGATGCCTGTGATAGCAAGTTGGAAGAGGGTGTGGTAGAAGGCTCTTGATTCCAATTAATGTCTCTTGCAATTAAAGTCACTCATGACAAGGAGGCTACATGAACAGTCCTTGTTCATGAGTAAAACATTTTCTTCTTCAACTGGCACCGGTTGGAGCATAAGTTCTGCATACTGTAAAGTCCTCCTTGATCAAGATGATAAGCACACCCTAGGATCAAATTTAGATTTGGCCAAGGCGTAACCTTGCACACATACAATTTCAGAGTGAGAACAGTTGTTTAGATAAAGATCAGGATTTAAAACATCTTTTACCAGTTAAAAATAAGACCCTTTTATAACTTTCAGGACTTACAGGGTGTATGAAAATCTATTTTTTTTTCCCTCAGAAGTGCAGTGAGAGCACTTATTCACAATCGAGTGCCAAACTGTAAGCCTATGACAAGAAAGTATTTAAATACAACTATTACATCGTGTATTTACCAGCAATAACTTCAAATTCAATGGTGACCATTTCCTACATACAAGCGGCAATGGGTACTAAAGTAGCACCCTCATTTGCAAACATCTTCGTGGATAGCATTGAAACCAACCAACAAGCTTTTGACTTTCCCCTCTTCTGCCCATGGTCTGGGGTAGGTTCATTGATGACAATTTTGCCATTTGGAGCTATGGGGAGTCACATTTTAACTCATTGCCCAACTTAATTCCTGTCTCCCTACGATAAAGTTCTCTGCCCACTTTTCAGCCAATGAAGTGAACTTTCTGGACATCACTGTGAAAGTTAGTGACAATGGTCCAATATATACCACTTTATACACTAAACCAACAGACATCCACACCTATCTTCACTACACTTCAGCACACCCCAAAAACACAAAGCAAGGTGGCTTTTATAGCCAGTTGCTTAGGGTCAAACGTATCTGTCATCATGATAGGGATTTTGAGACTAATGCACTCAAAAGACTCCATTAATATACGCTCGGAGGATACCCTGAGGATATCCTCAAGGATGCTCTCACATGAGCCAGAGCGTTGTCCAGGCCGACATACGCTCCTCAACGTCACTACAAACAGCACTGCAAGCACTGAACAAGACAGAATTTTCCTTATCACCCAGCTCTTCCTCCAATCAAATCCATCATCCAGTGCAATTCGGGCATCATTCTGGCCTCAAGATATGCCACAGACCTGGGGCAAAAGGCAGTTTGTCCTTGGATTCAGGAAAACTAAAAACTCGAAAGGCATCACTAGGAGGCACGAAAGTTACTGAATCTTCACTTTGGATAGATTTTTGGCTGACTTTGACAGGTTTCATAAGGTCCTGTCCTTTTTAGACACTTTCCTGACCCAGCCAGCCAGAGCAGATATGACCAGTCTTTATCAGCCAAAATTCTGTCAAAACCAGAAAGCTGAACTTTCTCCTTGACCCCCTGTGAGTCAGACCTGTCATTTTAAGCAACTTTTCTGACCCTATGCAGTTTGTCCTTGGATTCAGGAGAACAAAAAACTCGAAAGGGGTACTTATGCATTCCAGACTGAAATTTCCTTTGGCTGCCAGCAGAGCTGCAGTCTCTGGGACAACAAAGCAAAATCCTTGAGACACCGGGGCCTGTGGCTACTGTCTGAGGCTAGATGTAACTAGTACAACCATAGGCCATTCTTACACAACATTTGAAGGGGTACCTGCAAGCACGACAACCTTGTTTATCTGCTCACTTGTTAATGCTGCAGACTCCAATTGGTGGAAGAAACTGAACGCACATTGATGAGGAGAATCAGCGAACATTTCCTTTACATCATGCATATAGATGTAAGCCAACCACTGGGCAGACACTTTTGCCAACCAAATCACTCAGCGACCGATCTCCCGCTAGTCATCCAGATTCTGGAACATATCTGCACCCACCCCCCCCCCCCTTTGCTGTCACATAGAGTGTCACTCAGACTTGAAAGAGAATAACTGGATACACCAGTTGAACACTACAGAACCATCAGGCCTCAATGTTATGAGTAGATAGACTCACTTGCCGAGTATCATGCTAAATTTTTAGTTCTGAGTGTATCCAGCACCACATAACTTCTTTGTCGACCACTCCTCAAAGTTGACCTTAGAACAACCATGAAGCTCTATACTCTATCAGTCTGATACATCCTTTATTCCTACTGAAATATAGAAAGTCATTTCCTTGTAAAGGCTAAAACACAGGCCTTGTTCACTGAGCTTACTCGGTGTATTGCAACCATCATTGAGTTCTTACTCTTGTAATGTCCTCGTTTTGCGAGATGTCACCTCAACTTGTCAAATCCGACAATTGACTGGTAGTCTCAGTTTCTGTTGTAACGTACGACCACCATGACGTTGACCTAGTTAACTAGCAACGTTACCCCTGCCTATATAAGCAGCAGGACACGGTGATCCTAACTGCCACTGATGAATATCACTCGATACGAAACTGGTCTGGCTTCTTCTTCAAGTTTTGGTTCCCCGTCACTGGTCTTGCATATTGTATGAAAATCTAGGTCTTGTTTGATATTGGTGGCACCACCTACAATATGTAATATATGTACAGTGGTACCTGTCTTGAGAGACCCCTCCAATGAGAGACTACATATTTTTTTAAGACTGCTCTCTCAGAACACTGTGCTATCGTTTCTATGTTATTGTACAAATAATGAAAGACCACCTGTTTTGAGAGAGCACATTTTCACCTGCCCTAGGGGCGGTATCTCAAGACAGAGACCACTGTATAGGGGTCAAAATGTGAAAATCTTGTAAACACTATAGCATTCTTAATTTTTGGGCACATCTTCACGAAATTTGGTGGGATTGTGGGAGAGGTCAAAGTCTAAGTTGCTAATGATACTAGAGGTGCCACCTAGAATTTGACAGAAATTATGAGCCAAAATGTGTTTTAATACATGTATATTAAATTCCATATTTGGACAAGTAATTGGATTACACTTGCCAAATTTATAGGATATATAGACCCATGTCTGATGCTAGAATTTTGTTTAATATCAGTGATCTTGACATATTTTTGTGAGGTCACCATGCCTGTAAATTTGAAATAGGTGATTTTGTAATGGCAGGGTGTAGCTTGGACATAAATGGCAAAGAGAACTCAGCCTCCAGATCCAAATTGCACTTGATTATATTGTACATAAAACTGTACTTGGTGACCAATTTCTGGTCACCGTGACTCAGTAATTATGGAGTTTGGTGCTTGTGGAAGTTTGATATTGGATAATATGGATGACCTTGATCACTTTTTGAAGGTTGTGGGGAAATACATTTCAGGAAATGCTTTGGTGATGGTTGTCAGCAGAGCATTAGGACCATGGGCCTCTTGTTTTATATCCAATTAGGATTGTTACTTTGGACTGTTATCTTCCTTATAGTACTTCTCTCAGTGTGAAATATTAATTTGTTTGGAGTTTAGTGCTATCTGAGCTTATAAATATTTGATCACTTGGGAAGCAGATTTTTTCTGTTTTGTTTGCAGCTTGCTTTAACTTCTTTTTATCGTCAAATTCAAGCATATCTATTTTTATCCGCCTTGAACCAGAATCCGTTTTCTTATCTCCTAGTTATGAAGTTCGGTGCCTTTCTAGTGTTGATACTATCAGATGTGCTGTATTGCAAATGTTAGCGTGAAACCTTATGTTTTATCATGGAGCTACTATAGTAGCTCCATGGTTTTATTAAACCATATTACTGCATCTATTTGAAAATGCCTATATTCAAACACAATTTAGAAAAATTGATTTTTGTACCTTCCAGTCACGCATTCGCTTCATTTATTGATCTCCTTCCTATATGCAAATAAATATACAAACATGAATAAAACATGAGGACTCATCTGTCTCGCTATATATACACATATATATATATATATTTATAAGTATATATATATATATATATATATATATATATATTTATAAATATATGTGTATGTTTTGAACTAAATTGTAGGCTCAGACAAAGCCCTAGATCAGTGGTCTGATTAAATAATTTGCATCAGTGCATGTATATATATGCACACAGATATGGTGTTATGGTGCGAAGGGCACATTTACTTCACTATATCTTCTTGAACCGAAGGCCCCCCCCCTCCTTTCCAGGAATTGTTTAATTTGTAGTGTGTCTATATATTCTAGAACCAAAGCCCCCCCCCCCACCCCCATATACAGAATGGACTACATTATCATGATATGAAGTCCAAATATTCCAGAACAACCCTCCCCCCCCCCCCCCTGCAAATTCCATTTACACACTGTAATTCTGCATTAAATGACCCGACTGGATAGGGGCAAAATTTTCCGGAACCAACTTCACCTTCCCTGCCAGATGCCATTAATGCACTTTCTGCGTTGAATGAACTAATTTAATGGGGACAAATTTACCAGAACCAAAAAAAGCCTTCCTCTCGTGTGTATGATGTACATATATACTTTTACTTGTTCTGTGCAGTGATTGAAAGGACACAATAGGAAGCTCAAATGTTGCAGCAACAAAAGCCTTCCTACAGTTATACACACATTACTTACTAGGCTAAGTTAGCATTATAAGTGGGCCAAATATTTAAGAGTCAAAAGTCCCCCCCCCCCCCATTCCCCCATTGTTTTAATACATGATGTATTTTGACTGCACTGGCTGGGTGATCTAATGTGGAACCTGAATATTTCGGAACTAAATGCACTCCTCTCATTTGCCTCAAGTTAGATTTGCACATGTTCTGGATTGACTGAATTGATCTGATATGGGCCCAAATATTCCATAATCACCCCCAACACATACCAGATGGACTAGGGGCTTCAATTGATTTTTTCCCCTACTTTTCCCGGCGCTTGCTTCTTTTAGAATTTTCATCCTGGGTTCATTAACCTAGTAACTAGCACCCAAGATAAGGGAATGGTGCCCTGAGAGGGCGACAGTCCACCCTCCATGTAAACAATACACACGTGAAGCCCCTGACATAACAGCACGTCACCAGGACGGTACACCATTGTGTCCACGGCTACTGTTATTGAGGCAATTGATGAGGCCCAGATAGGGCGAAACGCAACTTGCCATTTCTCAAAAACAAAAAACAAAAAATAAAAACAAAACAAAACAAAAAACACTGAAAGCTTCAGTTTTTTTTACAACTGACTCCCAAGCCGTTAGACACTTGCCTTGTTTCATCATTAAATTGAAATATACCAAACCAAAAGCCGCCCGTCAATATTCATTCTGCATTGACTGAACAGATCGTAGGGGACCCAAATGTGGCGGCATCAAAGCCCCACTCCCTTTTCTAATTTCATTTATATACAATAGTAAAGACATTTTCATATTTATGATTCTTTTTATGCAACTTATTAATTTTGAGTTGCATAATAATGCAATATCAGCGAAGAAGATATTTGGTTATTAGACTTGTAAGATGTAAAATGTTCACACTTTTTGTGCAATATCTATGCAGTCTTTACATATAGACTAACACACCATCACAGTTCATCAAGGACCACTCTGGCTATTAGCCAATTAGGCTATTGCTAATGTTTCTTGACTTTGGCTAAAGACATGTATCATTTTAAAATGAATTACTCAGTATTAAAGGGCTGTGACAGAATTGGTGTTAATTATGTTCATATTTCAAATTGTGACCACAGGTTTCTGAAGCCTAGATCCATTTCTGGTTAAGGGGTCAGCCATTGTTATCAACATTTTCACATTAGTACATAGAGTATACAGGGGGAGGGGGTCAAGATCAATGTATGTTTGTAGCTAATTTTGAAAATGTTGATCAATATTTAGCCAAAAATCAATATTTTTAGAGTACTCTTTTGGGGGAGAGAGGGGGTTACAAGAAAGAATACTCTGTGTACACTTTTGAAAATGTTGATAATTTTGGCTGACCCCTGAGTGATCTGTATCACAAGTGTAATGTGATACATACATGTACTAAATCATGGCTTAAGTGTATTGCCCCAGCCCAGCATGTAATATATAATGACAGTTGAAAGTGTACACTTTCAGTTAAGTTAAAATGGGGGCAAAGGGTCCAAATATTCTAGAATAGTTGGCACCCAATCAAGTATTTTTTTTTTAAACCACAGCTATACTATAAATTACATTCATGATATGGAAGGGAGTGGCTAAAATAAGGATAAGTGAACTTACCAGGGGAACAACTCTCCAATGGACATGTCATTTCAAAGAAAAAATGAGAAACACCTTTCCCTGTCGGTGACAAGTACCAAAGGTGACCAAGGGAAAAAAAATGGAATGATGAGCTTTTGTCTGCACACACAATGGATGCACGGAATTTTAAAAAAATCAAACATCCAGGTCTATGGAGGTGTTAATATACATGCATACATCCCCCTCGCCGCTTTTGTAAAGTTTCCTAGACCATGGAGCTGTATTACAACAGCTCCTGACTGAAACATCTATACAGGAAAAGTGCGTGGCTGGTGACGGGGTGGCAGAGACAGCTTCCATTGTTGTAATACGTCCTGAAACTTGGTTGTACTGTGCAAGCATTTGGTTGCATGTACATTGTAGCTACATGCAGCATGCAGTAAAACCTTGTGAATTTTTTTCATGTGAACTTTGTCCCTGTCTGTCTCGCCACCCTCAAGAAGAGATGTAATTACAAACCATGTTTTTTCTAAAGATGACCTCACATTATTCTAGCATTACCAATTAGCCTAGGCTCCTTCCATGTGACAATCTGATAAGATAAATTAGCAGTCTTTATCCTGTCTGTATTTATTACCAGTGTATTGGCACATTGCACTCATGTGTATTTTGTTTTTTTAATCAAGTTCAACATTTGATTGCTTATTTTGGCATGCAGACCAACTATCTGTATACATACAACAGTGTGGGAATTTGGCTGAAGCTTGAGTCCATGTCATTTCAGTGGTCAACAGATGTTCTGCAGAATGATGTTCTTTTGTAAATTTGACACAAGCTACATGTATGTGTTTTATCTCTCCGGACATTTCTAAAGCCATACGTGTTGCACAAAAAGCTGTTGATTGAAACTTGTGTTGTTGGGTACCCAACTGACACATGTACTTGTAACATGAACAAAAGTGTTGCATGAACATTTTGGACTACATGTATTTGAAGAGCAAAAGGAGTTTCTTTAATGGTGTTCTTGGACCAACAAAGTTGAATGCAATGCAGTGTTGAGTTCAATGTTCTTCATACCCAGGTGCCAAGATTTTATGCCAGTAAACAGTGCATAAAGACCTTGAAAAAACATTCTTCAGCTTTAATTTTAAGAACAAGGAATTCTAAGAGTAGACTGTAAAACCACCAACAAAATATGCAATATATATATATATATATACATTATAAGTTTTGGCCTTGTTGAGTTTGTGGACTTCCCTCTGTGAAGACAAATGACATTGACACACCAGGCTTTAACTGCAGGAATAAAAAACTCAGTAAAATAACAGAGACACGTTGATATAAATTCACTTTGTTTCATGATGTTTTAATTTTTATTGCATTTGGACACAGAAATTCAAAGACAAATATGCAGTGAAATTGTATTATTAGGAATTATGTCTGTAATTGTGAAATAAGAACTGCACCTAATGCCCAAAATGCAAAATATGGCCTTGAAAATTTATACAAGTACACATAAAAATAAATGCATACAATCTACGTGTAAATTTGCCCTCATTGAGCAGGAACCTCCTCCTTTTTTTCACTTTTCCGCTGTGGTTTTGCCAAAGTTTTGACAGTCTCCGTGTGAAAATTCATTAATGTGTTCAATGTTACTATGATATCCCAGCCTAAAGGAGCAAAGATTTCTATTTCTGATCTATGTAGACAGGTATGATTGTGCATGAAGAAATAAATGTTACAGCACTGTAAGTGGCACTGTGTATTATACAAGGGAGGTATTTATAGTTACATACTGAGTATTAACATGTGAGGCCTTTGTTGATTGACTGATGTTATAATATAGAAAGCTTTAATATTAGAAATATAAGAAAACAACACAAGTGCCACGACAGTGGACTGTCCTGCTTGTGTGTGCTGTCCAAGTCTTTGACAATTGACAGTTGGAAATCCTTGGTGTTTTTGCCTGACCGGTTTCGCCTCAACCTGGGCTCATCAGAGACTGACCAAAGATTGCTACGTTTTGTTTTCACCTCGATATATATACTGGCCTTGGTGACATATTGTTGCGTCATAGGCTCAACGTTAAATGGAACATTTTAACGTACCGCGGACCAACCGTCAGATTGACGTGCTGATCAAGTGTGGTCCACATGCTTAAAATGCACGTGGTACATAACGTTTACAAACATTCCGTTGTCAGGGAGATATCATGTCCCCCTGGTGGTGTATCCTGTGAGTAGTGAGCTACCCAGCAAGAAGGCTCATGTACCGTAATATACATAAATGTGGAGTGTCCATATTTGAGGTGAACACATTGGTTACCTGGTTCATGATAATTTATGATACCTGGTGTGGAGGGACTCTCTCCACAAGGTCATAGATAGCAATCTAATGGAGACAGAGTTGCAATGTTCTGTCAAAATGCAAAACACAAACACTGTCAGTGGGGAATAGGCAAGTGAACTATAAATTTTTTAATATTAGAAAGCTTATAATATAGAAAGCCGATATATCAACCCTTCATTGGCAGACATATTCATGTATGTGTTAACATGATAGCCCTGCTATATATATATATATATAGTGGTACCTGTTGTATGTGGCCACTCCTTCAGCCAAGAAAAAGTGGCCACATAAAGCAGGTGACCTGTCACCACAGGTATATTTTACAAAGAATTGACCCCTATGTTGCAGGCTGGTGACCACAAAAAGCAATGCAGCTGCTTACGGCAGTGGTTGCATACAGCAGGTACCACTGTATATATATATATATATATATATATATACATACATATATGCAGGCCAAACAAAGTAAAACCATTGTTTCTGGTTAAAAAATTGAAAAATTGAAGTCTTGTTTTATCCATAAAAATATGGAAAATTTACAATAAAAAGAATAGAATTACAGTAGAAG
>OZ026627.1:68657357-68794857 GCA_964020975.1 Hermodice carunculata
ACATTTTACGGAAAAATGCTATAAGCTGTTTGCATTAGTATGACTAAAAACTTTTTATTTATTCAAGGGATGACATGCTTCATGCATAGCGTACTCACATTTTTATGTATGTATCAAATTATCAGCAACAGGAATATCACTAGGTTTCAAGCATTTACCTTCTATTGCTGTAATTATGAAAATCAGTCTCCCTTAAAATTTTGGAAAATATTCATTCCTATTTTTTGAGAAGTAGTTGGTGGCACGTGCTTATCAAACTTTTATTTTTGTTTTTTTTTATTTTTTGGAAGTGATAAAAAATTCAATGATAGGAGTACCATTGGTAATTGCCAATCTCCGCTTTGGCTTAATTTATCAAACCATTTGACAAAACACATTATAAACAATAACCAATCCTCTAAATACAAACTTTTTTTCTTTTTTTTTAATTTTTTTTTTTCATACTTCATGCAAAGCATGCACACAGGTTTGGGGAAATGACCAAAATATTTGCAATAGGACGACCACTAAGTTTTAGTAGTCGGGTTTCTGTTGCTGCGGATATCAATAAAGTTTGACATTATAATTTTGGCAAAGATTCATTCATATAACTATGATTATTTTCAAAAAGTTTCTACCCCACTTCACGCATTTCATACTTCTATTTTTTTCGAATTGATCAAAATTTATAAATTGCAAAGACAAGTAGTCATCATCAACTATCCACTATTGCTGAACCAAACACTACGCAATGTATACTTTATAAATACGCAATCGCACACCATAATATTTCTTTTACTCACGTGTTATCTAGGCTATTAGGTTTCAAGCATCTACTTTCTATTGCTGTAATTTTAAAAAGCGTTTACACCCATTTTTTTCTTTTATAAAATATTCATTCATATGGTTATTCTTTGATAATAAATGGTAGCACATGTCATGCTTATCATACTTTTATATTTTTAAAATGATAAACAATTCATCAACAGGGGGACCAGAAAAAAATCGAAAATCCTCCTCCTATGGCTTAGGTTGTCGAAACATTTTACAGAACAGACTATAAACGCTGCAAAATCGTCTAATTATAACTTCTTTTCCTTCGGTCAACAACATGAGGACCAGTACTTGTCTCCAATCCTCCTCCAATTCCTGAATTTATCAAAACATTGCACGATGTATATTTTCAAATGTTTGCATTAGTATGACTATAAAGTTTTTTTTTTCAGGGGTTGAATATGCGTCATGCAAAGCGCACTCACATTTTTATGGTAATGACCAAAGTATCAGCAATAGGAGGACCACTAGGTTTCCAGAGTAGAAAAGTTTAATTCATATTACTATGATTTGCTTAAAAAGGGGTTCTACTTCCACTTCACACATGTCATACTTCTATTTTTTTTCTTTTTATGAGTGATCAAAATTTGTAAACACTAGGAGGACAAGTAGTTGCTGTTTATCATTCCTTTGTTACTGAACTAACAAAACATTACACCATGTGTACACTCTTTAAAATACGCAGTCACATGTAAATGTTTCATTTATTCAGGTGTTGTACATTGTTTCATCTATAGTGTACTATTTTTTTCTTGAAACGGCCATAATATCAGCAATACGAAGACCACTAGGTTCATCAGTCCTCTTTCTATGGCTGAAAGTATTAAAAACATTTTTACTTAAAAAATTTAGGACAGTATTCATTCACATTACTTTGATTTGGTTTTTAAAGTAGGTGCTACCATACTTCATGCAAATCATATTTATATTTTTTGGAAATTATGAAAATGTGACAAACATGAAGACCAGGACTTGTCTCCAATCCTCCTCCTATTACTGAACGTATTAAAATATTGTACGACATATGCTTTAAAATATTTACATTAATATGACTATAAAGTTTTATTTATTCATGACTTGTATATGCTTCTTGCATAGCGTTCTTCCAATTTTATGGAAATGACCAAAATATCAGCAATACGAGGACCACTACGTTTCGTGAGTTTACCTTACATTGCTGTAATTATCAAAACAGTTTACACTAAAATTTTAAGGAAATATGCGTTCATATTATTGTGATTTTTGGAAGCACGTGTCATGCTGATCATACTTACATCATGTGGAAATGATGACAATTTCAACATTAGGAAGACCAGAGGTTATCACAAATCGTCCTCCTAAGTCTGAATTTTTAAACATTTTACAAAACACCCTATAAACGATACACAATAGTAGAACTGTAACTTTTTTTCCAAGTTTTGTTCATAATTCATCCATAGCATACTCAGAGTTTTGGGGAAATGACCAAATTATGTGCAATAGGAGGACCCTTATGTTCTAGTAGTCGGGTTTCATTTGCTTTAGATATCAATACAATTTTACATTATAATTTTTGACAAGATTCATTTATAATTCTATGATTTGTCTTAAAAGGTTTCTACCCCACTTCACGCAGATCATACTTCTAGTTTTTTGAAAACGATCTAAAATTTAAACCTAGGAGGAGAAGTAGTTGCCGTCAATCGTCCCCTATTCCTGAATTAAACAAAACATTATATAATACATACTTTAAAAATTACACTATCCCAATAGTATAATATTTCATTTTTTGAGTAGTTGAACATGTTTCATCTATAGAGTACTAAGTTTTCCTTGAAATGACCAAAGTATCAGTAATACGATAACAATACAGGTTCATCAATCTTCCTTCTATGGTTGTAAGTTAAAAACAATATTACTTTTAAAATTTAGGACAATATTCATTCATATTACTATGATTTGGTTTTTAAAAAGGTGCTACCATGTTTTGTGCATATCATACATATATTTTAGAAAATTTTGAAAAAGTCAACAACATAAGGACCAGCACTTGTCGCCGATGCATCTCCTATTTCCGAATTGATCAAAATATTTTACAATATATAATTAACGATATTTGCATTAGCATGACTATAAACTATTCTATACAGGGGTCAACATGCCTCAGACATAGCGTACTCACATTTTTATGGAAATAATCAAAATATCAGCAACAGGAGGGCCACTAGGTTTCAAAAGTGTCCGTTCTATTGCTGTGATTATCAAAACATTTCACACTAAATTTTTTACAAAATATTCATTCATGTTACTATGATTTTTGGAAACAGGTGGTAGCACGTGTCATGCTTATCATACTTATATTTTTGGGGAAATATAAAAAAATCAATAATAGGAAGACCAGTGGTATCAAAGCGGTTTACGAAACACACTATAAGCAATACACAATCCTTTACCTATAACCTTTTTTTTCTCAATTCTTTTATTCAAGCTGCGTTCATTCTTCATGCATAGCGTACACACATTTTTATGGAAATAATCAAATGTCAGATATAGGAGGATCATGAAGCTTCAAGAGTCTACCTTTTATTGCTGTAATTATCAAAACATTTGACATTATAATTTTTACAAAATCTTCATGCATATTGTTGGAATTTTTTGGAAACAGGTTGTAGCACGTGTCGCGCTTGTCATACTTATAGTTTTTGGAAATGATAAAAAAATCAATAATAGGGGGTCCAGTGGGACTCGCGAAATCGTCTTCCTATGTCTGAATATATCTAAGAATTTTACAAAACACACTATGAATGATACAAAATCGTCTACCTTTAGTTTTGTTTTTTTTTTTGTCTTTTTCCATTCAGGTTATGTTCTGTCTTTATGCATAGCATACTTACGAATTTGGGTAATTGACTAAAATACATGTATTAGGAGGACCACTAGGTTTTAGTAATCCTGTTTCTATTGCTGCCGATATCTATACATTTTTACATTATAAAATTTGCACAAAATTTTCAATACTACTATGATTCGTTTTTAAAAGGTTCCGCCCCACTTCATGCATTTCATACTTATATATTTGTAGAAATGATCAAAATAAAAACACTAGGAGGAGAAGTGGACAATAATCCCCCTATTCCTGAATTTAACAAAACATTTTACAACATATACCTAAAAGGTACGCAGTCGCATAACTATAATATTCCATTTATTCAGGTGTTGAATATGTTTCGTCCATAGTGTACAGAGTTTTCCTTCAAATAACCAAAATACCAGAAATACGGAGATCACTAGGTTCAACAGTGTTCCTTCTATGGCTGCAAGCATTAAAACAATTTTACTTTAAAAAATTGAGACAATGTTCATTCGTATTACTATGCTTTGTTTTTTAGAATGGTGCTACCATGCTTCATGCAGATCATACATATATTTTGGGAAATTATGAAAATAACAACATGAAGACCATTACTTGTCGTCAATCCATGTGCTATTGCTGAATTAATCAAAACATTCTATGATAAACACTTGAAAATCTTTGCATTACTATGACTATAAACTTTTATTTATTCAGGGGTTGATCATGCTTCATACATACCGTACTCACATTTTCTTATGGAAATACCCAAACTATCGGCAAAAGGACGACCACTAGGATCAAAGCATCTACTTCTATTGCTGTAATTATCAAACAGTTTACATTATAATTTGTACAACATGTCCATTCATATTCATTTTTTTTTCTTTTTTTCGTTTTTCTTTTTCTTTTTTATTTTTTTTATTTATTTTTTTTGTTATTATGATTTTTTATTTTGGAAGTAGGTGGTAGCTCGTGTAATATTTATTATACTTATATTTTTCGGAAATGATAATGAACTGCACAATGAGAGGACCCATGGTTATAGCTAATCGACCTCCTCTGGATGAATTTTTCAAAACATTTTATAAAACACACCATGAGCGCTATGCAATCTTCTAACAGTAACATTTTATTTTGTCTATTCAGGTTTTTTTTTTTCATACTTCATGCATAGCATAATCACAGTTTTAGGGAAATGCCCAAAATATGTGTGATAGGGGACCACTCAGTTTCAGTTGTCCTATTTCCATTGCTCTCGATATCAATATAATTTTACATTATCAAATTTGCACAAGATGTACTCATGTTACTATGATTTGTTTTTAAAAGGTTCTACCCCACTTCACGCATATCATACTATTTTTATTACAATTTATCAAAAGCATTTACACAATTTGAATTTAAATATATAGAGAATATTCATTCATATATATTCATTCATATTACTATGATTTTGTTTTTAAACAGACCCTATCTCACTTCAAGCATATCATACTTATATTTTGGGAAATTATGAAAATGCCAACAACATGAGGGCTACTACTTTTCACCAATGCTCCTCCTATTGCTGAATTTATCCAAACATTTGCATTAGTATGACTAAAAACTGTTATTTATTCATGGGTTAAACACGCTTCATGCACAGCGTACTCACTTTTTCCATGCAAATGATCAAATACCAGCAATAGGAGGACCACCAGGTTTCAAGCGACTAACTTCTAATGCTGTAATTATCAAATCAATTTACATTATAATTTTTAGAATTAACATGAAGACCAGTAATTGTCGAAATCCTTCGTCCTATTTTTAAAAGGATGCTAACATGCTACATGCACATCTTACTTATATTTTGGGAAATTATGAAAATGTCAATAACACGAGGGCTAGTACTTTTCAGCAATGCTCCTCCTATTGCTGAATTTATCAAAACACTGTATGATGTATACTACATTTTCATTAGTGTAACTAAAAACTGTTATTTATTCAGGGGTTAAACACGCTTCATGCACAGCGTACTCACTTTTTTATGCAAATGATCAAATACCAGCAATAGGAGGACCACTAGGTTTCAAGCGACTAACTTCTAATGCTGTAATTATCAAATCAATTTACATTATAATTTTTAGAATCAACATGAAGACCAGTAATTGTCGAAATCCTTCGTCCTATTGCTGAATATATCAAGATATTGTACGATATATACTTTAAGATATCTGCATTTGCATGACTATAAACTTTTACATATTCAGGGTTTGAGCATAATTCATGCATAGCATACTCACATTTCTATGGAAATAATCAAGATTATATTATAGATTTTCGAATATATTGAGTCATATTATTAGGTTATTTTAGAAAACAGGTGGTAACACGTGTCATGTATGTCATAATTATATTTTCTGGAAATGATAAAAAAATCAATAACAGGAGGACCAGTGGTAATCGCCAATCGTCCTCCTAAGACTGGAGACTGAAAACATTTTACAAAACACACTATGAATGATACAAGATATATAGCTGTATTTTTTTCCTTTTATTTTCCTTTCTTTTATTCAGCTTTGTTCATACTTCATGCATTGCAAACTCAAGTTTGGGGAAAATGACCAACATATCTGCAATAGGAGGACCATAAGGTTTTAGTTGTCAGGTTTCTATTGCTGCTGATATCAATACAATTTTCCATCATAAAATTTGGACTAGATTTATTCAAATCACTATGATTTGTTTAAAAAAAAAAGTTCTAACCCACTTCACACATATCATACTTCTATATTTGGCAAGTGATCAAAATTTGAAAACGACCAGGAGAAGCACTGGTCGTTAATCACCCCCTTATTACTGAATTTAACTAACCATTTCACAATATATACTTTTAGAAAAACGCAATCACGTAACTGTAATATTCCATCTATTCGGGTGTTGAACATATAGTGTACTTAGTTTCCTTGACATGACAAATATGTCAACAATACGAAGACCTCTAGGTTCAACAGTCTTCCTTTAATGGCTTTTTAGTCAATATTATATCATGCTACTATGATTTAGTTTTTAAAAAGATGCTAACATGCTACATGTACATCTTACTTATATTTTGGGAAATTTTGAAAATGTCAACAGCATTATGAACAGTACTTGTCACCAATCCTCCTCCTGTTGTTGAATTTGTCAAAACATTTTACGGAAAATGCTATAGAATGTTTCCATTAGTATGACTAAAAACTTTAATTTATTCAGGGGATGACATGCTTCATGCATAGCGTACTCACATTTATATGTAAAATATTAAATTATCAGCAATAGGAATATCACCAGGTTTCAATCATTTACCTTCTATTGCTGTAATAATGAAAAACAGTCTACCCTAAAATTTTAGAATATGTTCATTCATATTTTGATGTTTTTTTGGAAATAGGTGGTGGCACGTGTCATGCTTATCAAACTTTTATTTTTTTGGAAGTGATAAAAAAATTCAACGATAGAAGGACCAGTGGTAGTCGCCAATCGTCATGCTTTGGCTTAATTTATCAAAACATTTCGCAAAACACGCTATAAACAATACACAATCCTCTAAATATAAACTTTTTTTCACATATTGTTCATGCTTCATGCAAACCATACACACAGTTTTGAGGACATGACCAAAATATCTGCAATAGGAGGACCACTAGGTTTTTGTAGTCAGGTTTCGTTTGCTGCAGATATCAATACAGATTGACATTATAATTTTTGTACAAGATTCATCCATATTAGTATGATAACCTGAGAGTTTGTACCCCACTTCACGCACATCATACTTTTTTTTTCGATTTATTTTTTTTCGAAGTGATCAAAATTTTAAAATTGCGAAGACAAGTAGTTGTCATCAACTATCCAGTATTGCTGAACTGAACAAAACATTACTCAATGTATTCTTAATAAATGCGCAATCGCATAACCATAATATTCCATTTACTGAGGTGTTATCTAGGCTATTAGGTTTCAAGAACTTACCTTCTACTGCTGTAATTTTAAAAACAGTCTAAATTATTCATTCATATTGTCATTATTTATAATAGGTGGTAGCACATGTCATGCTTATCAAACATTAATTTTCTTGGAAATGATAAACAATTCAACAACAGCGTGACTATTCAACTACAGCGTTTATCGACTATAAACGATACAAAATTGTCTAAATATAACTTTTTTCTTGGGTCAACAACATGAGGACCAGTTCTTATCGTGAATCCTCCTCCAATTTCTGAATTTATCAAAACATTGTACGATGTATACTTTCAAATGTTTGCATTAGTATGACTATAAAGTTATGTTTTTTTCAGGGGTTGAACATGTGTCATGCAAAGCATACTCACATTTTCATGGTAATGACCAAAGTATCAGCAATAGGAGGACCGCTAGGTTTCAAGAGTAGACAAGTTTTATTCATATTACTATGATTTGTTTTAAAAAGGGTTCTACCCCACTTCACGCATATCATACTTCTTTTTTTTTTCTTTTTAGGAGTGATCAAATTTTTAACAAGGCCAGGGGCCTAAAATGTTATCTGTGGCGGCAAACTGGCCAGTTGGTCGATTGGTATTTTTGACAGACACATAATTGAGTGTGCATATGATGTGCTTCCAGAATATTCTCCATTTTCTAAAGTTTTTGGTGTTGTACCTTTCATAATTTGTTGCCAAAGAAGGGAATACAGTGAAAGCTGGCTTGAGAGACCAGGTCAAATTGAGATCACTTTTTAGTATCAACACATCAGTTTGAAGTAAATCTGGCCAAAATTATTTAAGTTATAACCAGTAAAAGAAATTCCCATGTTAAACTTTCCTATTAAAACTTTTGTAAAGATTTTTTTTAAAAAATCATAAAAACAAAATCCAAAAATCATTGGAACAAGACCATTGGACCAAACCTGGTAGACACCCAAGGAAGGTGCATCCCCATCATTTTTGAAGTAAATCTGGATGACGGTTTTGGAGAAGAAGTTGAAAATGTAAATTAGCATCAGAATGCCCATTGACTTACATAGCAATGAAGAGGAAAGGTGCATTTGCCAAAACGGAGCCGAATTTAAAAAGTTGTTAAACATCAGGAATCTGCAGCATTCCCACATAGTGAACGAAATTGTTTGACCATTCCACAAGGAACATATCCGCCACGTTTAAGCTCAATCTGAGTGACAGTTCTGGCGAAAAAGTAGAGAATAGCTATAACACACAAAAATCATAAGAAATTAAACAAAATTTGCAGCGCCACCTGGTGAACAGATTAACAAAACCAGGAGTCGCTAGGTGTCTTACTGTGTGATATCAAAGCAATTGGGTGAGCGGTTTCAGAGAAAAAAGATTCTTTAATATTTGTCTAAAAAAAGAACCAAAAATTCATTAAAACTCCAAAAATCACTGGAGCAGGACCAATTTAACAAACCTGGTAGAAACCCACCCAAGGTACATTGCCACTAAGTTTCAAGTTAATCTGGATGACGGTTTGGAGAATAAGTCGAAAATGTGAATTAACACTAGAATGCTCATTGACGTCCATAGTAATCAATAGGAAAGCTGCATTGACAGATAAGTACCCGAATTGAAATAATCGTTAAAAATCAGAAATCCGTAGCATTCCCACATAGTGAACAATTTTGTTTGAACCCTCTACAAGGAACATATCCACCATGTTTCAGCTTTATCTGAGTCACGGTTATGGAGAAGAAGTCGAAAAACGGTATAAGACACAAAAATTGATAAAAAAAAAAATAGAAAAAATTGCAGCGCCACTTTGTGAACAAATAAAGAACTAGGAGTCCCATTGAGTCTTTTTGTGTGATATCAAATCAATTGAATGAGCGGTTTTGGAGAAAAAAAAATTAAGACCTGTCCCAAAAAAGGAACAAAAAAATCATGAAAAAAATCGAAAAATCACTCGACCGTGACCATTTGAAAAACTTGGTAGATGGACGATGGACAAAGGACCATAAGATTAGCTCAGCTGACTGACAAGTCAGCTGAAGTTAAAATTACTAGAGCGTGATCATTTGAACAAACTTGGTAGAGACCCAACCAAGGTACATAGCCACCAAGTTTGAAGTGAATCTGGCAGACTGTTTTGGAGAAGAAGTCAAAAATGTGAATTGTGAATGGACAGAGAGAAGCCATGGATGACTGAGTCTTCTAATATCTCAACCTGACTGGTAGGTCCGCTGAGCCAAAAAGCGACTGTGAGTCAAACAGCCATGTGACAGGTGGTAACTTTATTCTGGAACTTTAAAACAAGACTGTAATGTTATAAGATAATCGCACTTTAT
Source organism: Hermodice carunculata (assembly GCA_964020975.1). NCBI lineage: Eukaryota > Metazoa > Annelida > Polychaeta > Eunicida > Amphinomidae > Hermodice > Hermodice carunculata. Next base: position 68,667,299 of record OZ026627.1, read on the forward strand.
TCTGCAGAGCCATGGCCAGGCAAATAGCGTTGGAGAGACCTAAAACAAATGTGGTGTTTCCTGTTGCAGCAAAGCACAAAATTAGAGTAGGTAGGTATCATCGCCAATAGTCCTGCTAGGGTTAAATTTATCAACAGAGTTTACAAGACACGCTGTTAACAATACACAATCCTCTAAATGTACGCCATAGAGGACGACTTTCGATTTTTTCTGGCCCCCTGTTATTGAATTGTTTATCATTTCGAAATAATGGACTTAGGTGAAATTAGGGATGGCAGCTGGCAGATTACTTTAACACAGAAGGAGTGCCATGACTTCCTGTGCACCTGCTAAAGTAGCTTTGTTATTGAAAAGTGTACATTATAGTCTACCTTCTATTTACATGATAACCTTTAGAATATATTCATTCATATTATTATGATGTTATGGGACCAGGTAGTAGCATGTGTCATGTTTATCATAATTATATTTTTTGGAAATGATAAAATGTTCAACAATACGAGGATCAATGGTTATCGCCAATTGTCTTCCTATGGCTAAATGTATTAAAACATTTAACAAAGCACACTATAAACGGTTCACAATAGTCTACCCGTAACTTTTTTTTCAGGTTTGCTCCTACTTCATGCATAGCATACTAACAGTTTTGGGGAAATGACCAAAGCATCTACAATGGGAGGACTACTAGGTTTTAGTAGTCAGGTTTCTTTTGGTGCACATATCAAAAGGATTTCACATTATAAATCTTAGACAAGTTTCACCCACATTAATGTTCAAAAGGTTGAGAATGTTGCTCTGAAAGAAGAAATAAAAGAACTTTAAATTATTGTGCAAAGGCTAAAGAGACATGTGGAAAGTATGGACCTAAGGTATCAGACTGAAATACCACTAATGGAAAAATGCACTTGCATTGAATACAGATGAATGCACCGACCTAAAAGATATAATACAACCAACAGAAAATGACAAACCAGAGACCTTGAATGGAAAACCCATGCAAACTGTTGACGAATGTGACAAACCTGATCAACATGAATGTAACCCAAATGGGCAATCAGGTCAGGGTATTTCGGTAGAAAAGGCCAGTGATAATGAGAGTCAAAGAAACAGAATTGTTGGTAACAAAAAGCAATAAAACACGAGAACCAAACAAAGGTCAAGATCCGCTCCAATATTCATTCCAATCCACAAATACAGGAGACTGGAAAATTAGGGACCGACAAACATACAAAAACGTCAGCAGAAAATGCACTGCCCTCCAACAGCCCACCTTAAGCTATACAGGTTGTATCTTTCACAGATAGGAAGGACACAGGAGAGCAAACTTTATATTCTGATTTCCTGAAATCCCCCAGTTCCCGGACACTAATATCAAAGTAATACATGAGTTTAATACACGTGTCACCACAGAGAAAAAGTTAGAACTTATGTACAAGCTTCGTATGTCAAATATTCTATTTAATACATGTGCCTAATGAATCAAGTGCAACGGATATTGTTAATACTTAACGTAAAGCTGATTGTTATGTCAATAAGTCTCACAAAAATTAAAATGGCGACGTATAACTGAAATGGTCTTACGTCATCAGAGCCATATTTACATCATATTCTAGATAAGAACGACATAGTAACTGTAAGTGAGCATTGGCTCTATTTTTTGGACTTAGAAAGACTGAATAAGATATATCCAAAGTTCTATGTACATAGTCGCTCAAGCTCGGACCTGGCATTAGACAAACATAATATTGGCAGAGGTAAGGGTGGAGTTGCCATCTTTTGGCGCAAAGATTTACACTGTAATGTTACAGTAGTGAAAGATATTAAGCACGATCGTATCTTCAGTATTGAACTACGAATAAATGGTCATTGTGAAAGCGTATATGTTATTGCTGTGTATTTGTCTACAAGTTGTAACATGGCACTGTATATGGAGGTATTGGATGAATTAGATGGAATTGTTCAATTGTATAAAGGTCAGGTTACAGTCGCGGAAGACTTTAATGCGCACATGGGTGACTTAGGAGGGCCCAAAGGTATATGTGGAGCCACTGCAGCAGGCAGAGCTCTACATCGTTTTGTAACAAGAAATGGTCTCAATGTTTTAAATTCATCAAGTAAGGCAAAAATGCCGAATACACGTTTTTTTCACATAGTGGTGGAAGTTCATGCATCGATTATATTCTAGCTACGCATCAACTGTATGGAAAGTTGGTAACTTGTTTTGTAGCACATGAAGACATACTGGATATGTCCGACCATAGACCTGTCATGGCGGAGTTCAGTGGTTTATGTATTGTACGGCAGATCATGGAGAGCAGTCCAAGATACTTAAAGTGATCTAATCTTGATAATGGCTCATTATCTTGCCGATATACAAACAATGTTAAACAAAGAATCCAATCTCAAGGTCTTGAATACAAAGAAATCAAATGTAAGGATGATATCGATATGCTTGTTGAATGTTTTGTTAAAATCATAAGGGAAACGGCAGAAGAAAACGTACCTATATCGGTGTATAAGTTTTTCCAAAAGCCGTATTGGAATGAGTGTGTTGATTTTCATAAGAAAGGTAAAATGGATGCTTGGCGGGAGTACAAAGCTGCTGGCTCACCCAAAGATCCAAACAACGCTATATTCCGTAAGTATAAAGAACTGAAGAAAGATTTTAGGAGAGAGCTTAGGCAGGCGAAAAATTTAAATGACAGAAAGTTCTACAATGAGATAGATGATATGAGTGAAATAGACCAGAAATTGTTTTGGAGGATTGTTAGAGCCAGCAGAAAGTCTGGACCTCCGCCAGTTAAGTCTTTAAGAGTAGATAATGTCGTATTAAATGATATGGTTGAGATTTGTGATGCATGGGCTTCTCATTTTGAAAGTATTGCTAACCCTGAAGCCACCCAACATCCATATGACAGGGACCATGAAAAAGTTGTTGAAAACGGTGTTCGGCAAATGATTCGGTCAGCACGCTGTGATGAGAAGGAGATAGATTTGAGAGACCCCCTCTTCTACTACCCAATTACATATGAGAAAGTAGGAAATGTTTGTAAAAAGCTTAAATCTTGCAAAGCCGGGGGGTATGATGGGTTAACTGGAGAACACCTAAAATATTGTGGAGTTCATGGAATCAAAATTCTTGTAAAGATTTTTAGAGCAATTGTTGAGATGGGATATATTCCAAAAAACTTTAAGTTTTCTGTTTTTGTACCGATCTTTAAAGGCGGAAATAAGGACCCTCTTTCAAGGGATGATTACAGGGGTATCTCTCTAACTACCATCATATCTAAAGTCTGGGAGACGGTAAAATATGATAGATTGAAAACATGGCTAGAATACATTAAATAACCGCATCCCTTACAGTGTGCCGTCAGAGTAGGAGTGTCTTGTCTCAATGCTTCTTATATTATACAAAGAAAAAGGAGAGAAGATGTTTGTGGCTTTCCTCGATACGAGGAAAGCCTTTGATTCTGTTAAGATTGACGGCATGCTCTACCAGTTATATCATTTGGGTCTGAAGGGGAAAAGCTGGACTGTTACCAGAGAAACTTACCAAGAAAGAGAAGGATGTGTACGGTTAGGGGGCCATATCTCGCGATGCTTCCCTATTAAACAAGGTATTAAACAAGGTGGTGTATTATCCATGTTCCATTATTCAGTCTTACTGCCGAGTTACTGCTTCTTATAGAAAATAGTAATTATGGTGTTTCCATTAATGGCATTAATGTTTCCTCGCCCACAGTAGCAGACGATATTACTTTGTTATCACTTACTAGAGAAGGGCTGAATAGATGTCTATTTTGTGTATATGAATGCAGTATAAAGTGGCATTTTGAACATAATTAAAAAAATTGAGCTGTACTTGTAATTAATGAAAGTAAACAAGAGAGAAAGAAACAAAGAAAAATAAGAAAATTTAAAATTGGCTCCAGTGACATTAAAGAGCAGGATAACTATACACATGTTGTTGTTGATCTCCATGTAGATGGACTGCAAGAAGATAGTATTAATGACAGTATCAGCAGTAGTCGACGTGCCCTATATGCTTTAACAGGGTTGGGTGTCCGCAAGGGTTGAATCAACCCTTTGACTTTCAAGAATTTACAGGTCAATATGTTTACCGATTATGTTGTATGGAAGTGAGTTATGGATTCTCTCAAATCGGCAGATGAATTTACTCGGTGTTGCACACACACATGCGGCGAGACGTGTTCAAAGTCTCCCCAAGAAATCAGCAAATGCTGGAGTGTTAAGTTCCCTGGGTTGGTATACAGTTGAGGGCGAAATTGCATTAAAACAGTTAACCTTTTGCGGTAATTTGTTGAGATTAGCTGCCTGTGCGAGGGAAAGAAATCTGTTAGTGACACATCTATATAAATTTAGGTATGGGTCACTTTGTTTATCACATTGTGTATCTGGAAGTATAGTACGGGTCCTAATCAAGTTTGACCTTTATGAACGTGTTTTTGAGCTACTCAACAGTGGGTCGGTATTCCCTAGCAAAAGTGTATGGAAACAATAAATTAGAAACAAAATATTCCAAGACGACAGGAGAACATGGGAAATTGCAATGCAGCTAAACACGAAATGAGACATTTTTAGGCATGTCATAGAAAAAAATAGGACCATCTCGGTGGTGGTTGCTGGCGCGTGATGAGCCAGGGCTTCTGGGATGTGTCACTCTTATGGTTAAACTCATTTCTTCATTTCTGGAGAACACATATTAAAAATAAATTCTGGTAGAATGGAGCAGATAGCCCGAGAGCAGAGATTATGCGACATGTGTGAACAAAGAGAAATAGATCTTAGACACTTTACCTTAATTTGTGACAGATACCATTATATTAGAGTAAGGATGTTTACAGAAGTAAAGAATATTTTTCTAGGTTTTGAACGCCTGGATGTAGATCAACAGCTCTATGTAATATATGGCGGTACTCGTGGAGACCTCACTAGTTTGCAGCAATTTAAGATCATGAAAATTACATGCACCTACGTTTCATATATGTACAAATTTCCAACAGCCAATACGGTAAATTGATGTAAAACTAGGAAAACATAGAGACAGTTAAGGATCAGAGAAAAGAAAGACAGTGATGTTTTGAAATGCTCCAAAGATGTCATCTACCCTAATTTTTTTTTTTTTTTGTTTTTTGTTTTTTTTTTGTTTTTTTGTTTTTTTGTTTTTTTTAATGGTTTATGTACATGAGTATTCTCAATTCTACTTTTCTTTGAGTTATACATCTTATTTACCATGACCATCTAATGTATTTTGTGCAAGCCTGTATTATATAATAATTGTGCATTGTTCGTCGTTTGACTAAATGTAATGTTATATTCATGTATCTCTTCAGCGAATGGAGGAAATAAAGAATATACATACATACCTATTACTATGATTTGTTTTAAATGGGGGTTCTACCCCACTTCACGCATATCATATTTCTATTATTTTTCTCAGGAGTGATCAAAATTTCAAAGACTAGGAGGACTAGTAGTTGTCGTCAATAAACCCCTTATTGCTGAATTTAACAAAACATTACACCATATATACACTTTTTAAAATACGTAGTCACATACCAATAATATTTCATTTATTCAGGTGTTGTACATGTTTCATCTATAGTGTACTGATTTTTTTCTTGAAACTGCCAAAATATCAGCAATACGAAGACCACTAGGTTCAGCAGTCCTCCCTCTATGGCTGAAAGTATTAAAACCATTTTAATTAAAAAATTTAGGACAGTATTCATTCACATTACTATGATTTGCTTTTAAATAAGGTGCTACCATGCTTCATGCATATCATATTTATATTTTTGGGAAATTATGAAAATGTCAAAAACATGAAGACCAGGAGTTGTCTCCAATAATTCTCTTATTGCTGAATGCATCAAAACATTGTGCGACATATGCTTTACAATATTTCCATTAGTGTGACTATAAAGTTGTATTTATTCAAGAGTTATATTGTGCTTCATGCATAGCGTACTCACATTTTTACGGAAATGACCAAAATGTCAGCAATACGAGGACCACTAGGTTTCACGAGTCTACCTTCTATTGCTGTAATTTTCAAAAACGTTTACACTAAAAGTTTAGGGAAATATTCGTTCATATTATTTTGATTTTTTGGAAGCAGGTGGTGGCACCTGTCATGGTGATCATACTTACATTATGTGAAAATAATGAAAATTCAACATTAGGAGGACCAGTGGTTATCGCCAATCGACCTCCTATGGCGGAATTTATCAAAACATTTACAAAACACACTATAAACGATACACAATAGTAGAACTGTAACCATTTTTCCAAGTTTTGTTCATACTTCATGTATAGCATCCTGAGAGTTTTGGGGAAATGACCACAACATCTGCAATAGGAGGACCACTCGGTTTTAGTAGTCGGGTTTCATTTGCTGTAGACATCAATACAATTTTACATTATAATTTTAGACAATATTCATTTATAATACTACGATTTGTTTTAAAAAGGGGTTCTACCCCACTTCACGCAGATCATACATCTATTTTTTTTTTTTTTTAATGATCAAAATTTAAGACCTCGGAGGACAAGTAGTTCAATCATCCCCCTATTCCTAAATCTAACAAAATATTACACATTATACACTTCATGAAATACGTGATCGGATAAGTATTATATTTCAATTATTCTGGTGTTCAACATGTTTCTTCATTTAAGTTTTCATTAAAATGAACAAAATATTAGTGATACAAAGACCGCTATGTTACAACAGTCTTCCTTCTTTCCCTGCAACTATTAACACAAGTTTATCTTTGACATTTTAGGCAATATTCCTTCATATTACTATGATTTGTTTTCTAGAAAGGTGCTTCCATGCTCCATGCATATCATACTTATATTATTAAGAAATTATGAAAATGTCAACAGCATGAGGACCAGCACTGGCCCCAATCCTCCTCCTATTGATGAATTTATCAAAACATTGTTCGATATACTTTAACATATTTGCATTAATATGACTATAAGGTTTTATTTATTTAGGGGCTGAACATGCTTCATACATAGCTCACTCGCATTTTCTTGTAAATGACCAAAATATGAGCAATAGCAAGACCACTAGGTTTCGAGAGTCTACCTTGTATTGCTGTAATTATCAAAACAGTGTACATTATAATTCATATTATTATGATTTTGGGAAGCAGGTGGTTGCATGTGTCATGCTTAACATACTTTTATTTTTTGGTAATGATAAAAGAATTCAAGGAGAACCTCTGGTTGTCGCCAATCGTCCTCCTATGGCCGAACTTATCGAAACAGTTTACAAAACACACTAGAAACAATACACAATCGTTTACTTATAGCCTTTTTTTAAATTCAGGTTTTGTTTATACTTCATGCATAGCATACTCAGAGTTTTGAGGAAATAACTAAAATATCTGCAATGGGAGGACCACTAGGTTTTAGCAGTCGGGTTTCTATTGTTGGAGATATTAATACAATTTTATATCATAAGTTTTAGACAAGATTCATTTGTATTACTATGATTTGTTTTCAACAGGTTTTAACCCACTTCATGCCTGTCATACTTCTACGTTTTTGGGAGTGATCAAAATTTGAAAACTGGGAGGACAAGATGTTGTCCTGAATCACCCCCCTTTTACTGGATCTAACAGCACATTACAGAATATATATTTTATGGAATGCACATTCGCATATCTACCATGTTTAGTTTATTCCAGTGTTGAACATGTTTCATCTTTAATTTGCTAGGTTTTCCTTGAAATGACCAAAATATCAGCAATACAAAAACTGCCAAGTGCAAGAGTTTTCGCTCTATCGCTGCAGGTATTAAAACAATTTCACTTAAAAAATTTTAGACAATGTTCCTTCATATTACTTTGATTTTGTTTTTGAAAAGGTGCTACCACGCTTCATGATATCATACTTATATTTTGGGGGAAATAATGAAACTGTCAACAACATGAGCACCAGTACTTGTCACCAATCCTCCTCGTATTGCTAAATTTTTCAAAACATCGTACATGATATGTACTTTAAAATATTTGCAATATTATGTCAATAAACTTTTATATATTTAGAGGTTGAACATGCTCCACGCATAGCGTACTTACATTTTTAAGGAAATGACCAAAATATCAGCAATGGGACGACCACTAAATTTTAATAGTCGGATTTCAATTTCTGGAGTTATCAATACATTTTACATTATAACTTTTGGACGACATTCATTTGTATCACCATGATTTGTTTTAAAAAGGTTCTACAGCACCTCACACATATCAGACTTCTAGGAGGGGTTTTTGGGAGGGGGGGGGGTAATTAGAATTTAAGGACTAGGAGGACAAGTGGTTGTCGTCAATTACCTTCTGTTCTTGAATACACAAACATTATGCAATGTATACTTTACGAAATACACAATCGCATATCTACAATATTCCATTCATTCTGGTGTTGAACATGTTTCATGTCTAGTGTTGTAAGTTTTCCTTGAAATGGTCAAAATATCAGCAATACAAAGACCACTAGGTTCAACAGTTTTCCCTCTATGGCAGCAAGTATTAAAACAATTTTATTTTAAAAACTTTAGACAACATTCCTTCATTTTACTACGATTCGGTTTTTAAAAAGGTGTTACCAAGCTTCACTCATATTACACTTATATTTTGGGGGAAATTTTGAAAATATCAACAACATGAGGAGTAGTAATTGTTGCCAGTCCTCCTCCTTTTGCTGAAATTATCAATATATTGTACGATAAATACTTTAATATATTTGCATTAGTATGACCATTACCTTTTATTTATTCAGGGGTTGCACAAGCTTCATGCATATCGTACTCACATTTTTAAGGAGATGACCAAATTATCAGAAATAGGAGGCCCACTAGCTTTCAAGAGTCTACCTTGTATTGCTGTAATTATCAAAACAGTTTGCATTAAATTTTTTAGAAAATTTTCATTCATATTATTATGATTTTTGGGAAACTGTTGGTATCATGTGTCATGCTAATCATATTTTTTTTTTTTTTTGTGGATATTATTAAACGTTCTACAATAAGAGTACCAGTGTTTATCGCCATTCGTCCTCCTATGACAGAATTTTGCACAACATTTTATAAAAACACACTATAAACGACACAGAGCCGTCTAACTGTATCATATCTTTAAGCAGCTTTTTTTCATAAATCATGCATACCATACTCACAGTTTTTGTGAATCGACCAAAATATCTTCAATAGGAGGACCACTAGGTTTTAGTAGTCGAGTTTCTGTTGCTGAAGATATCAGTACAATGTTACATTATCAATTTTAGAAAAGATTTAACATTACAGTTATTTGATTTAAAAAGGTTCAATCAAACTTCACGCATATCAGACTTCTAGGGTTATTTTTGGAAGTGATCAAAATTTAAAAACTGGCAGGAGAAGTAGATGTCGTCAATCATACCTATTGCTGAATTAAACAAAACGTAACACAATATATACCTTATAAAATTTGCAATGGCATAACTATTATGTTTCATCTATAGTGTGCTAAGTTTTATTTCAAATGACAAAAATATCAGCAATACGAGGACCGCTAGGTTACAAGAGTCTACCTTCTATAGCTGTAATTATCAAAACAGTTTACATTATAATTTTTAGAAAATATTCATTCACATTATTACGATTTTTGGGAAACAGCTGGTATCATGTGTCATGCTTATCATAATTTTATATTTTGGATATTATAAAAAGTTCTACAATAGGAGTACCAGTGTTTATCGCCATTCGTCCTCCTATGACAGAATTTTGCGAAACATTTTATAAAAACACACTATAAACGACACAAAGCCGTCTAACTGTATCATTTTTTATTCCGGTTTTGTTCATAATTCATGCATACCATACTCACAGTTTTGGGTGAAATGACCAAAATATATTCAATAGGAGGACCACTAGGTTTTAGTAGTCGAGTTTGTATTGCTGAAGATATCAATATAATTTTACAGAAACTATGTGAATCTTACTTACTTTTAGAAAAAATTAAATGAATTTTAACTATTTTAATACGAAATTCAGTGAATTTAATAATTTTATCAGATATGTGATTATATGCATCCGCTTGTTGTTTCGAAAATAGGTTTTATCAAAAATATATATTTGAATATTGGGAAATGTTACCTGGTATATTACAAAGAACGTCATGTGTGCTCTTTGCTCAATTCCATCTGAAGCCCGATTGAACTGATATTGATATGCGATCTTGCAAACTATAGCATCATCTATCATAGCATCTCGATTGATTGAAGGCGTATTTATGATACAAAGCTGTTGATATACATAAATAATGTTTAAGATAGTGGTGTACCCCAAAGATCAATCTTGGGCCCGCTTTTGTTCACAATTTATGTAAATGACATGGAAAATAGTATGAACTGTGATCTTTATCTCTATGCAGACGACTCGGCACTCGTGGTTTCCAGTGTCAGTAATCAACGAAGTTTTTCCCTATTACAAATGCGTTAGATTTTTTTTTTTAATGCAATATTTAGGAACAATACTTGCTGTTTGAATGTGACCTCATAACATTGTAGTACAGTCAATGATATTCATCCAAGCATAATGCTGTTCTGTAATCAATGGATTTTTTCAATTTTTTCCCTATTGCAAATGCATTAATTTTTTTTTAATGCAATATTTAGGCAAAATATCCAACATTATATCATAGGATAAATACAAAAAAAATCACTCAATTTTTTCCTCAGCACTCAATTTTTCTGACATGCCAAAGCCACGATCCCCATAGTGGTGAGTGGTTCCGTGTCAGAATCATTTCATTTCAACCAGAAACACCGCTCACGATGGTTTTGATAATTAACGTATAGGTGTACCCAGTATTACTCCTATGTGAAATGGGCTTTGGTTGTCCAATGTTCAGCTTTTAAGGTGTACGTAGCCTTTGCTGCATAAAGTGATCTTCAATCAAGTCGCTGTTCTGTTTGTAAATTGTCGCATTGGACAAATCCCGCTCTTTATTCTCGCGGTCAGAGCCAGGGCTGGACTTGCTCTTTCTAGAACGTTGTAACTCTGTGGTCAAGTGTGCTAACAATTGCTCTGTGGTCTCCTCCCCAGGATGGGCAGCTATCCAATTTCCGGGAAAAAACCATTGCAGGGACCTCTGAAGCTTGTGCTCAAAAGCTATCCTGGAATAACATTCCTCCCCTCTTTCCTTATCTGAGGAAACGTCAATAGAGAGTATATCCAAGATAGACAATATTGACTTCTCTACATTTGACCCCGAGAAAATCAACTCGCCCTTTTTGACCAACTTCTCAAATTTCGTCTGGAATTCAGACAGTAGTTTACGTTCATTTTTTGTATATCTTTCAAATAGAAGTGAAAACGTTAACTTCTCAGCTTTTGAAGGCATTATCAACATGTTAGAAAAAGCCTAAACAGGTATATTGGCTTATCATTGACCCCCGTGATTGGAAACTTTGTGTAAATCAGGAACCATTCATTGTTTATGAACTCTGCACTTGCTCTTGTAAACCCCAGAGATAGACACATCCATCCTCTATCTTAGTACTGCTGAAGCATATACCAAGAAAATCTGTGTTGTGAGCTTTCACTAGTTAGGGCACCATTTTGGTATTTGAGTAACCAACAGTAATGCATTTTTACTGATTTCATACAGTGGGAGATCCCCTTGCTTCTTGTTTGGTTCTAGTAGAATTGGCCCCATTAAGTCCCGAGACCTGGACTGGTAATGGATATGCCTGGACAGCAGGGTGGCAAGCTTCCTGTACTGTAGGTGCCGCTGTGCTCAGGCTTGATAATTTAGCTCATGCAGTATTCAGCTCATTTTGACATATTATTAGTTTCTTGTTTAATTGAGCTGTATTTGTTTGGAGTGAAACTGTTTCTTTTTTCGAAGTGGCGCACTGTTGTGACAGTTGCCCATGGTCCTTCTGTAGTGCATCACATTCTGTCGCCTTCTTGATAATCTCACACTTCTGGATAGTCCTTGTGTTTTTTCAGTTCCTCAAGTTTCGAAAGCGTTTTCGATAATTTTATGTCCAGCCAGACTAGCTCTAAGATCCTTGGTTTGTGCCTTCAGTTGGCCAAGCTCTGAGACTGGATCATTTTGTTTTCTCCTCAGTGAGTTTCTTATTAACAACGAGGCTTAAATTTGCTTGTATACTGGTATTTACAAAGCATTCAGACTAATACCGGTTTGTTTGTCATCAGGTGGTGAGTCATTGGAAGTTGAACACAAGTGTTTTGTGAGGGAGTTATGCACACTGTTTTCTTTTGTCGATGAATCTGGACGCTTTGAGGCCCCAGTGATAGGTGATAGTTCTGCCTGTGTTTGTAGAATACTAAGTGCATGCAAGGCCAACCTTGCCGCAATTGGGGTGCTGTTAGTTAAAAATGTATTATCTGTCAAGAAGAAAAGGAAGGGGTTGCATAGTCCAAATTTCCAGAGTCATCTGGGCTTGGCTGTTGGCTATCTTTAGCAGAAGAACATATGGTTATTTCCCTTTCATTATTTTCCCCTTCCTCAGGCATAGTTTTCCAGGAATTAGAGTCCATGATATCTACCAGAGTGGCCAGCTTGGGGAAGTCCCTCTCTCGGCCCACAGTTTAACATGTTCGCCCTCAATTAATACCTTGTCAGAATCAGTGACTCTAATAGTTATGAAATATTTATGCATGCTAGATCCACTAACAGAGTCTATATATGCTGGAATCCTAATGCCTATGGTGCTTTTATCTTTGGTACCTACATTCGCCTGTACCAGTTTGCCTTTTACTGCTGATATCCTGTAATGATGACCCACTGTAATCAGGAAGACTAGCAGTCAGTTTGTGCAAAATAGTACATTTTTCTGGTTCCTCATCAATGGCTAGAACACTTAGCTGTCCAGATCTTCCCATGGTGTATTAAAAATCAGCTCTTCACGATTTTCTTTTGTCTGCCTACGTTGCTTGCGTTTGCTTTGCTGTGCAGCCACCTTAGTCAAGGAGTAAATGTAGTTTGCAGCATGTCAGTCCCACCTTTTAGAATGAGGAGTATTTCCAAGATGATCAACTGCCATTTTGCTAGAATATTGCTAAGCAAATCTTCCAGTCATAACTTTACGTATCCAATAGTTTATATATGTACATAAATTATCACACTAACAGTTTATTCCTGGGTAAGGTGTCCTATTTGCTTGGTGCATACGGTGATGTAAATTTTTCACCAGTCAGGATAATACCTGTAGTAGTTGTCGTTGTCGCCATATTGACCTTTGTTTATGGGACGTGTGATGCAGTTTTCTAGTTTTAAATCTTTACGGGGAGTATAAAACGAGGTTTTCATCAAATTAGACAGTGTCATTACCACATCCAAACCATAGTCCTAATGAAACAAACCCAAGTCAATTCCGACCAAAGGCAATGTTCCTTGGTATGTACAGCTGAATCACATAAATTTATAGTTCATCTGTACCAGAAAGAGTCGAAAACATATGTGCAAAGGTCCATAGGGTCAAAAAAGCAATGTCTAGTTGTAACATGACAGAATGCAAAAAGTTTTGTTTAAAATTATAGCCCTATTTTAGTAAGTTGGCTTGAACACTTGCATCATAAACGCGCCATGCCGATCCTCTATATGTTTATATTCACAACAGCAGATGAATTATACCTAAAATATACTAAGTCTTACTCAATTCGGGGGCCGGATTTTAATAAGGGCATACAGAGATTTCAACTAGCCGCCAGTCACATAATGACGTATGGAGCTCCAGCAAAAGCTGACAAAGAGTTAATGCTCTATTTGTGTGGAAGAGATCTGGCAGCACCCTGACACCAAGATCATTATTGGTGTGTTTTTGAACCAGACAAATAAACAAACTTATGACTTATTTGTCTCCTTTCATAAATAACCTTGTCTTGAATACCCTAAAGTCAGAACTGGTCACTGTCTTGCCATTGTACAATTACCATCTCTACTAGAGTCATAGATCCTTCCATTTTTTTAATTTAGCTATATTCAGTGCCATTTATTTGGGAAAAGTAGCACTTCAAAAACCTGGCAAAATCTCTATCCAAATATATGCAACAGTCTTGGAAACACTGTAGTTGGCAATTTACAGACTTTCTCCATTGGGATGCTGAATCAGCCTCTGTTCTGCTGCCTAATTGGAGATAAATGTTTTCAGACTACATTTAGTTGTTATTGTTGTTATTCATAGGGTAGTAGGACTTAGCATTAAATCACCCAAGCAGTGTCATGTACTTAAAATTAGAATGTAGTTTTTCCTATTGAAATGTAACTATGGATAAACAAAAGATCTTGGTTATACGATTGCGTATTTTTCCAAGAATATATTCTATAATGTTTTGATAAATTCAGTTATAGAAAGATGATTGGTGACAACTACTGGTCCTCATGTTTTTGAAATGAAATTATAATACAATTGGCAATGAATCACTTGTTATGTGCACAAATATCCCTATAAAGAATATCTATTATATAATGTTTGATAATTTCCGCCATACAAGGACGTCTAGTGAAACCTAGAGGTTCTCCTTTTGCTAATAGTTTGTTCATTTCCTAAAATATGTGAGTATGGTGTGCCTGAAGTATATTCAACACCTGAATAAATAAAAAGATCACAGTTATATGATTGCTAATTATTTCAACTATATATTGCATAATGTTTTGATAAATTCGGCAATAGGAGGACGATTGGCAACAGCTATTAATCCTCGTATTTTGCAATTTTGATTATTTCCAAAAAATAAATGTATGATAGCTTGAGGCATGGTAGCACCTGCCTAAAAATCCGTTATAGGAAAGAATATTGTCAAAATATTAACATGTAAATTTGTTTTGATAATTGCAGCAATAGAAGGCCTACTACTGCAACCTAATAGTCCTCCTATTCCTGATAGTTGGTCATTTCCAAAGTAATTTGAGTAGCTTTGCATGAAGTATGTTCAACATCTAAATAAAAAAAAGATTATAGTCATAAAATTGCTTATTTTTTAAACTATATATCGTGTAATCTTTTGATAAATTCAGCAAAAGGATGAGGATCGGCGACAACAGTTTGTCCTGTAATTTTTAAGTTTAAGTTATTTCCAAAAAGTGGAAGTATGATGCGCAGGGAGGACCGTATCACCTGGTTCAAACATTTTGTGTAATATGAATGAATATTGTCTTACCCTGCAATGGAAAAAAAAAAAGAAATATGGCATGCTTGATGCATGGCAGTATCTATTTAGGAAACTTATAGCTATAAGAATAAATAGAATTCATAAAATTATAGTATGATTTGGTTGAAGCACCTTTTTAAAAAACATATGGTTATAAGAATGAATACTGTCTAAAATTTGAGTGTAAAATTAAACCGTTTTGATAATTGCAGCATTACAAGGATGCCTGTTGAAACCTAGTGGATGCTTTATTGCTGATTTGGTCATTTCCAAAAAATGTGAGTATGCTCTACATCAAGTCTATTTTGTGTATATGAATATAGCATAAAGTGGCATTTTGAACATAATTTTTAAAAAATCAACGGTGCTTGTAATTAATGAAAGTAAACAAGAGAGAGAGAAACAAAGTTAAATAAAAAAAAAAGAAATTAAAATTGGCTCCAATAACATTAAAGAGCAGGATACCTATACACATGTTGGTGTTGATCTCCATGTAGATGAACTGCATGTAGATAAGATTAATGATCATATCAGCAATAGAAGAGGTGCACTGTATGCTTCAACAGGGTCGGGTATACGCAAGGGTGGAATTAACCTTTTTACTGGTGGAAGAATTTACAGGTCAATATGTTTACCGATCATGTTGTATGGAAGTGAGTTAGACAGTGTCATTACCACATCCAAACCATAGTCCTAATGAAACAAACCCAAGTCAATTCCGACCAAAGGCAATGTTCCTTGGTATGTACAGCTGAATCACATAAATTTATAGTTCATCTGTACCAGAAAGAGTCGAAAACATATGTGCAAAGGTCCATAGGGTCAAAAAAGCAATGTCTAGTTGTAACATGACAGAATGCAAAAAGTTTTGTTTAAAATTATAGCCCTATTTTAGTAAATTGGCTTGAACACTTGCATCATAAACGCGCCATGCCGATCCTCTATATGTTTATATTCACAACAGCAGATGAATTATACCTAAAATATACTAAGTCTTACTCAATTCGGGGGCCGGATTTTAATAAGGGCATACAGAGATTTCAACTAGCCGCCAGTCACATAATGACGTATGGAGCTCCAGCAAAAGCTGACAAAGAGTTAATGCTCTATTTGTGTGGAAGAGATCTGGCAGCACCCTGACACCAAGATCATTATTGGTGTGTTTTTGAACCAGACAAATAAACAAACTTATGACTTATTTGTCTCCTTTCATAAATAACCTTGTCTTGAATACCCTAAAGTCAGAACTGGTCACTGTCTCGCCATTGTACAATTACCATCTCTACTAGAGTCATAGATCCTTCCATTTTTTTAATTTAGCTATATTCAGTGCCATTTATTTGGGAAAAGTAGCACTTCAAAAACCTGGCAAAACTCTATCCAAATATATGCAACAGTCTTGGAAACACTGTAGTTGGCAATTTACAGACTATCTCCATTGGGATGCTGAATCAGCCTCTGTTCTGCTGCCTAATTGGAGATAAATGTTTTCAGACTACATTTAGTTGTTATTGTTGTTATTCATAGGGTAGTAGGACTTAGCATTAAATCACCCAAGCAGTGTCATGTACTTAAAATTAGAATGTAGTTTTTCCTATTGAAATGTAACTATGGATAAACAAAAGATCTTGGTTATACGATTGCGTATTTTTCCAAGAATATATTCTATAATGTTTTGATAAATTCAGTTATAGAAAGATGATTGGTGACAACTACTGGTCCTCATGTTTTTGAAATGAAATTATAATACAATTGGCAATGAATCACTTGTTATGTGCACAAATATCCCTATAAAGAATATCTATTATATAATGTTTGATAATTTCCGCCATACAAGGACGTCTAGTGAAACCTAGAGGTTCTCCTTTTGCTAATAGTTTGTTCATTTCCTAAAATATGTGAGTATGGTGTGCCTGAAGTATATTCAACACCTGAATAAATAAAAAGATCACAGTTATATGATTGCTAATTATTTCAACTATATATTGCATAATGTTTTGATAAATTCGGCAATAGGAGGACGATTGGCAACAGCTATTAATCCTCGTATTTTGCAATTTTGATTATTTCCAAAAAATAAATGTATGATAGCTTGAGGCATGGTAGCACCTGCCTAAAAATCCGTTATAGGAAAGAATATTGTCAAAATATTAACATGTAAATTTGTTTTGATAATTGCAGCAATAGAAGGCCTACTACTGCAACCTAATAGTCCTCCTATTCCTGATAGTTGGTCATTTCCAAAGTAATTTGAGTAGCTTTGCATGAAGTATGTTCAACATCTAAATAAAAAAAAGATTATAGTCATAAAATTGCTTATTTTTTAAACTATATATCGTGTAATCTTTTGATAAATTCAGCAAAAGGATGAGGATCGGCGACAACAGTTTGTCCTGTAATTTTTAAGTTTAAGTTATTTCCAAAAAGTGGAAGTATGATGCGCAGGGAGGACCGTATCACCTGGTTCAAACATTTTGTGTAATATGAATGAATATTGTCTTACCCTGCAATGGAAAAAAAAAAGAAATATGGCATGCTTGATGCATGGCAGTATCTATTTAGGAAACTTATAGCTATAAGAATAAATAGAATTCATAAAATTATAGTATGATTTGGTTGAAGCACCTTTTTAAAAAACATATGGTTATAAGAATGAATACTGTCTAAAATTTGAGTGTAAAATTAAACCGTTTTGATAATTGCAGCATTACAAGGATGCCTGTTGAAACCTAGTGGATGCTTTATTGCTGATTTGGTCATTTCCAAAAAATGTGAGTATGCTCTACATCAAGTCTATTTTGTGTATATGAATATAGTATAAAGTGGCATTTTGAACATAATTTTTAAAAAATCAACGGTGCTTGTAATTAATGAAAGTAAACAAGAGAGAGAGAAACAAAGTTAAATAAAAAAAAAAGAAATTAAAATTGGCTCCAATAACATTAAAGAGCAGGATACCTATACACATGTTGGTGTTGATCTCCATGTAGATGAACTGCATGTAGATAAGATTAATGATCATATCAGCAATAGAAGAGGTGCACTGTATGCTTCAACAGGGTCGGGTATACGCAAGGGTGGAATTAACCTTTTTACTGGTGGAAGAATTTACAGGTCAATATGTTTACCGATCATGTTGTATGGAAGTGAGTTAGACAGTGTCATTACCACATCCAAACCATAGTCCTAATGAAACAAACCCAAGTCAATTCCGACCAAAGGCAATGTTCCTTGGTATGTACAGCTGAATCACATAAATTTATAGTTCATCTGTACCAGAAAGAGTCGAAAACATATGTGCAAAGGTCCATAGGGTCAAAAAAGCAATGTCTAGTTGTAACATGACAGAATGCAAAAAGTTTTGTTTAAAATTATAGCCCTATTTTAGTAAATTGGCTTGAACACTTGCATCATAAACGCGCCATGCCGATCCTCTATATGTTTATATTCACAACAGCAGATGAATTATACCTAAAATATACTAAGTCTTACTCAATTCGGGGGCCGGATTTTAATAAGGGCATACAGAGATTTCAACTAGCCGCCAGTCACATAATGACGTATGGAGCTCCAGCAAAAGCTGACAAAGAGTTAATGCTCTATTTGTGTGGAAGAGATCTGGCAGCACCCTGACACCAAGATCATTATTGGTGTGTTTTTGAACCAGACAAATAAACAAACTTATGACTTATTTGTCTCCTTTCATAAATAACCTTGTCTTGAATACCCTAAAGTCAGAACTGGTCACTGTCTTGCCATTGTACAATTACCATCTCTACTAGAGTCATAGATCCTTCCATTTTTTTAATTTAGCTATATTCAGTGCCATTTATTTGGGAAAAGTAGCACTTCAAAAACCTGGCAAAACTCTATCCAAATATATGCAACAGTCTTGGAAACACTGTAGTTGGCAATTTACAGACTATCTCCATTGGGATGCTGAATCAGCCTCTGTTCTGCTGCCTAATTGGAGATAAATGTTTTCAGACTACATTTAGTTGTTATTGTTGTTATTCATAGGGTAGTAGGACTTAGCATTAAATCACCCAAGCAGTGTCATGTACTTAAAATTAGAATGTAGTTTTTCCTATTGAAATGTAACTATGGATAAACAAAAGATCTTGGTTATACGATTGCGTATTTTTCCAAGAATATATTCTATAATGTTTTGATAAATTCAGTTATAGAAAGATGATTGGTGACAACTACTGGTCCTCATGTTTTTGAAATGAAATTATAATACAATTGGCAATGAATCACTTGTTATGTGCACAAATATCCCTATAAAGAATATCTATTATATAATGTTTGATAATTTCCGCCATACAAGGACGTCTAGTGAAACCTAGAGGTTCTCCTTTTGCTAATAGTTTGTTCATTTCCTAAAATATGTGAGTATGGTGTGCCTGAAGTATATTCAACACCTGAATAAATAAAAAGATCACAGTTATATGATTGCTAATTATTTCAACTATATATTGCATAATGTTTTGATAAATTCGGCAATAGGAGGACGATTGGCAACAGCTATTAATCCTCGTATTTTGCAATTTTGATTATTTCCAAAAAATAAATGTATGATAGCTTGAGGCATGGTAGCACCTGCCTAAAAATCCGTTATAGGAAAGAATATTGTCAAAATATTAACATGTAAATTTGTTTTGATAATTGCAGCAATAGAAGGCCTACTACTGCAACCTAATAGTCCTCCTATTCCTGATAGTTGGTCATTTCCAAAGTAATTTGAGTAGCTTTGCATGAAGTATGTTCAACATCTAAATAAAAAAAAGATTATAGTCATAAAATTGCTTATTTTTTAAACTATATATCGTGTAATCTTTTGATAAATTCAGCAAAAGGATGAGGATCGGCGACAACAGTTTGTCCTGTAATTTTTAAGTTTAAGTTATTTCCAAAAAGTGGAAGTATGATGCGCAGGGAGGACCGTATCACCTGGTTCAAACATTTTGTGTAATATGAATGAATATTGTCTTACCCTGCAATGGAAAAAAAAAAGAAATATGGCATGCTTGATGCATGGCAGTATCTATTTAGGAAACTTATAGCTATAAGAATAAATAGAATTCATAAAATTATAGTATGATTTGGTTGAAGCACCTTTTTAAAAAACATATGGTTATAAGAATGAATACTGTCTAAAATTTGAGTGTAAAATTAAACCGTTTTGATAATTGCAGCATTACAAGGATGCCTGTTGAAACCTAGTGGATGCTTTATTGCTGATTTGGTCATTTCCAAAAAATGTGAGTATGCTCTACATCAAGTCTATTTTGTGTATATGAATATAGTATAAAGTGGCATTTTGAACATAATTTTTAAAAAATCAACGGTGCTTGTAATTAATGAAATTAAACAAGAGAGAGAGAAACAAAGTTAAATAAAAAAAAAAAAAATTAAAATTGGCTCCAATAACATTAAAGAGCAGGATACCTATACACATGTTGGTGTTGATCTCCATGTAGATGAACTGCATGTAGATAAGATTAATGATCATATCAGCAATAGAAGAGGTGCACTGTATGCTTCAACAGGGTCGGGTATACGCAAGGGTGGAATTAACCTTTTTACTGGTGGAAGAATTTACAGGTCAATATGTTTACCGATCATGTTGTATGGAAGTGAGTTATGGATTCTCTCACATCGGCAGATGAATATATTCGGTGTTGCACACACACAGGCGGCGAGACGTGTTCAAAGTCTCCCCAAGAAATCAGCAAATGCTGGGGTGTTAAGTACCCTGGGTTGGTACACAGTTGAGGGCGAAATTGCATTCAAACAACTAACCTTTTGCGCTAATTTGTTGAGATTACCTGCTTGTGCGAGGAAAAGAAATCTGTTCGAGACACATTGTGTATCTGGAAGTATAGTACGGGTCCTAATGAAGTATGACCTATTTGAACGTGTTTTTGAGCTACTCAACAGTGGGTCTGTATTCCCTAGCAAAAGTGTTTGGAAACAAGAAATTAGAAACATAATATTCCAAGATGAGAGGAGAACATGGGAAATTGCAATGCAGTTAAACACGAAATTAGACATTTTTAGGCATGTCATACAAACAAGAGCGCAGGGTGAACAGCCCATGCTCAGCTGATCTTGACATTCATCACACTTGCAGATCTATGAACTTGGGAAAGGATCAAGGTCACCCATGTTCTGAGTAAGTCTGACCATTATAAAAGAACACTAACATGTGCAACATCAAGTTTCAAGTAGTTCTCAAGTTATAATGAAGAGTAAAATTCATGTATGTTGCAATGTGACCCCAGAAATGAGGTCAAAGTCATTCATGTACTGTCTGAGCATGACCTTCATACAAAAACATTAACATGTGCAACATCACAGTACTAACTCAAAACAGATCTCAAGTTATCAAGTAAACAGTCAATTTCGTGTCAGTTGTCCTGTGAATTAGCATTAGAATGCCCATTGACTTCCATAGTAATCAATAGGAAAGCTGCATTGATTGATAAGTACCCAAGTTGAAAATACTTAAACGTCAGGAATCTAAAGCAGTGCCACCTAGTAAACAACTTTGTTTTGACCGTTCCACAAGAACATATCCATCACATTTCACTTCAATCTGAGTGACAGTTCTGAGAACAAGTGAAAAATAACAAAACCATATAAAAAATTCATAAAAAAATAGAAAAAATTGCAGTGCTACCTGGTGAACAAATTGGGAACTATGTGTCCCTGCGAGTGTCTATGAACGATATCAAAACAACTGGGTGAGCAGTTTCACTGGTGAAGAGTTTTTAAGGTTTGCCCCCAAAAATCGAAAAAAAATCATAAAAATTCCAAAAATCAATAGAGCGTGACCATTTGAACAAATTTGGTAGAGATCTACCTAAGGCACATCCCCACCTAGTTTGAAGTAAATCTGGCCAAAATTATTTAAGTTATGACCATTACAAGAAATTCCCATGTTAAAACTTTTGTAAAGATTTTTGAAAAAACAATCATAAAAAAAACAAAATTCATTGGAACATGACCATTGGAACAAACTTGGTAGACACCCACCCAAGGTACATCCCCACCAAGTTTGAAGTTAATCTGCATGACGGTTTTGGAGAAGAAGTCGCAAATGTGAATTAGCATTAGCATACTCATTGACTTCCATAGTAATCAATAGGAAAGCTGCATTAACCGATAAGTACCCGAATGGAAAAAATTGTTAAAAATCAGGAATCGGCAGCATTCTCACATAGTGAACAATTTTGTTTGACCCTTCTACGAGAAACATATCCACCACGTTTCAGCTTAATCTGAGTAACAGTTATGGAGAAGAAGTCAAAAATAGCTGGAACACACAAAAATTCATAAAAAACTACTAAAAAATTGCAGCGCCACCTGGTCAACAAATTAAGAACACAAAGTCCCTAGGTGTCTTCTCGTGTGATATCAGAGTGATTGAGTTAGCGGTTTTGGAGAAAAAGATTTTTCAAGATTTGTCCAAACCCCCCCCCCAAAAAAAATCATTAAAAATCCAAAAATCACTGGAACATAACTATTTGAACAAACCTGGTAGACACCCACCCAAGGTACATCCCCACCAAGTTTGAAGTTAATCTGCATGACGGTTTTGGAGAAGAAGTTGGAAATGTGAAATAGCATTAGAATGCTCATTGGCTTCCATAGTAATCAAGAAGAAAGCTGCATTGACGGATATGTACCCGAATAGAAAAAATCGTTAAAAATCAGGAATCTGCAGCATTCTCACATAGTGAACAATTTTGTTTGACCCTTCTACAAGGAACTTATCCACTATGTTTCAGCTTAATTTTGAGTGACGGTTCTGGAGAAGAAGTCGAAAATAGCTATAACACACAAAACTTCATAAAAAAATAGAAAAAAAATTGCAGCTCCACGTGATGAACAAATTAAGAACTAGGTGTTCCAGGAAGTGTTTCTGTGTGATATCAAAGTAATTGGGTGAGTGGTTTCAGAGAAGAAGATTTTTTAAGATTTGCCCAAAAAAGAACAAAAAAATTCATTAAAAATCCAGAAATCAATGGACCGTGACTATTTGAACAAACTTGGTAGAGACTCACCCAAGGCACATCCCCACTAGGTTTGAAGTGGATCTGGCAGACGGTTTCGGAGAAGAAGTCTAAAATATAAATTGTTGACAGACGGAGGACGGATGGATGGACGGACGACGGACGACGGACGGAGGACCATAAGATAAGCTCAGCTGACTGACAAGTCAGCTGAGCTAAAAACGAATGTTGCAAAATGTTTTCTTTAAATGCAAAACGTCATGAAAAAGCACATAAATGGGAACAGTTCCATAAGCAACGAAACAGGTGTACCATCTGATAGGCAATATAATCAGACAATGTTTCAATGAGCGCTGTAGTGGCGAACCATCAAAATAACAAATTTTGGTCAACCATCATACCATTTCTCTCAAATAAGGGCCCCAGCGATCATGGAAATATTATTCTGTTTGAGGATGCTACACTTGTTTCTGATCTAGAAAAAGTGTGTTACATTTTCAATGATCATTATGTAAACATTGCCCAAAATAATGGTCTTATGCCTAGCTCTGACCAACCAGTGAATGACATGGAAACTTACGGTGATAACCCTAGTGTCCAAGCCACATACGATGATACAAACACACTAACAAACAGTTTTAATTCTCAGGAAGTTGGAAGTCATGAGATTTAAAATAAATTATCACAAAATAACCCTTAAATATTACCTCCCTCTGTAAAAAAACCAGCCAGACAATTAAATGTTCTCAGACAAATCAGCTCATATTTTGACGAGATGTCCTAACTTTTGATTTTCAGGTCTTTTATTCCTTCAAATTTTAATCATTAATCAGGGAGGCAATAATCTCATGTATACCCGTTTTGAAGAATTAGGTACTTAAAGTGTCAAGACTTGTTGCACAAACTTGTATGTTCAAATATTGATGGAATATTGCTTGACTGATTAACTGCAGAAAGATAACCACCAAGTATGATAATCTCAGACCCTTCAGCACATACGGAGTCAATTTGAGACTGAAGGTAATGAATGTCATCCACGGGGGGGGGGGGGGGGGGCTACAAGGTGGTCTGTGAACACCGCCACTCTCCAATATATACAAACTTAAAATTGTCAGTGCAACATATACAATGTGTATGTGCTGTGCATAGACAAAATTTCTTCATATTTATATGCTTTTTATTACATAGGTTCTACCGCACTTTACGCATATCATACTTCTTTTTTGTTTGGAAGTGATCAAAATTTAAAACTAGGAGGACAAGTAGTTGTCTTCAATCATCCCCCTATTGCTATATTGAACAAAACTTTACACAATAAAAACTTTATAAAATATAGCACATAACTATAAAAATTCATTTACTCAGGTGTTGAACATGTTTCATCTATACTGTTCTAAGATTGCCTCGAAATGACCAAAATATCAGCAATACGAAGATCACTAGTTCCAACAGTCTTCTTTCTATGGCTACAAGTATTAACAGAAAATTACTTTACAAATTATAAAAAATATTCATTCATATTACTATGACCTGGTTTTTAGAAAGGTGCTACGGTGCTTCTTGCATATCATACTTTTATTTTAGGAAATTATCAAAATGTCAACAACATGAGGACCAGTTCTTGCTGCCAATCGTCCTACTGTAGCTGAATTTATCAAACATTTTACAAACCACACTATAAACGATACACCATCGTCTAAATGTAACCTCTCTTCATTCAGGTTCTGTTCATACTACATGCCTAGCATACTCTCAGTCTTTTTTTTTGGAAATGACCAAAGTATCTGCAATAGGAGGACCACTAGGTTTTAGTAGTCAGGTTTATATTGCTGCAGAAATCAATTAATTTCACATCATAATTTTTAGGCAAAATTCATTCAAATTTCTATGTTGTGTATTAAATAGGTTCTACCCCACTTTACGCACATCATGCTTCTTTATTTTTCTTTTCTTTCTTTTTTTTTTGGAGTGATCAAAATTGAAAAACTAGGAGGACAAGTAGTTGTCTTCAATCATCACCCTATTGCTAAATTCAACAAACTATTACACAATATAAACTTTTTTAAATACGCAACTACGCAGATATAATATTTCATTTATTCAGGTGTTGAACATATTTCATCAATATTGTACTTAGTTTTCCTTGAAATGACGAAAATATCAGAAATACAAAGATCACCAGTTTCAACAGTCTTCCTCCTATGCCTTCAAGCATTAAAACAACTTTACTTGACAAATTTTCGACGATATACATTCATATTACTATGATTTGGTTTTTAGAAAGGTGTGCTACCATGCTTCTATCAAAATAACAACAACAAAAGGATCAGTGCTTGTTGACAGTCCTCCTCCTGTTTGTTCAATTTATCAAAACATTTTACAATATATACTGCAAAATATTTACATCAGTATGACTATAAACTTTAATCTATTGAGGATTTGAACATACTTTTTGAATTGCCGTTCTCACAGTTTAATGGAAATGAACAAAACATCAGCAATAGGAGACCACTAGGTTTCAAGAGTCTACCTTCTACTGCTGTAATTATCAAAACAGTTTAAATTATAATTGTTAGAAAATATTCATTTGTATTATGATTTTTGGAAACAGGTGGTAGCACGTGTCATGCTTATCATACTTATATTTTATGGCAATGATAAACAGTTCAACAATACGAGGACCATTGGTTATCGCCAATTGTCCTTCTATAGCTGAATTTATCAAAAATTTTACAAAACACACTATAGAAGATTCACAATCGTCTAACTGTAACTTTTTTTATTAAGGATTTGTTCATACTTCACGCATAGCATTCTCACAGTTTTTTGGGAAATAACCTAAACTTCTGCAAATGGAGCACCACTAGGTTTTAGTAGTCAGGTTTCTATTGTTGCAGATATCTATACAGTTTTACACGATAACTTTTAGAGAAAATTCATTCATATTTGCAAGCCTTTTATTAAATTGGTTCTACCACACTTTACGCATATCATACTTCTTTTTTGGTTTGGAAGTGATCAAAATTGAAAAACTAGCAAGACAAGTTGTTATGTTCAATCATCCCCCTATTGCTATATTGAACAAAATTTTACACAATAAAAACTTTATAACATATTCAAACACATAACTATAAAAATTCATTTATTTAGGTGTTGAACATGTTTCATCTATACTGTACTAAGATTTCCACGAAATGACCAAATTATCAGCAATACGAAGATCACTAGTTCCAACAGTTTTCTTTCTATGGCTACAAGTATTAAAACAAAATCACTTTACACATTTTCGACAATATTCATTCATATTACTATGATTTGGTTTTTAGAAAGGTGCTACCATGCTTCTTGCATATCATACTTTATTTTAGGAAATTATCAAAATGTCAAATACATGAGCAACAGTATTTGTTACCAATCGTCCTACTGTAGCTGAATTTATAAAAGAATGTTACAAATCACACTATAAATGATACACCATCCTCTAACTGTAACCTTTTTTATTCAGGTTCTGTTCATACTTCTTGCATAGCGTACTCTCAGTTTTTTTGGGAAATAACCAAAATATCTGCGATAGGTGGACCACTAGGTTTCGAGAGTCTACCTCCTCCTCCTGTAATTATTAAAATAGTTTACATTATAATTTGTAGAAAATATTGATTCATGTTATGATCTTTTTGGAAACTGGTGGTAGCACGTGTCATGCTCAACATATGTATATTTTATGGAAATGATAAACAATTCAACAATAGGAGGACCATTGGTTATTGCCAATCGTCCTTCTATAGCTAAATTTATCAAAACATTTTACAAAACACACTATAAAGGATTCACAATCGTCTAACTGTAACCTCTTTTTATTCAGCTTCTGTTCATACTTCATGGATAGCGTACTCACAGTTTTTTGGGAAATGACCTAAAAATCTGCAAAAGGAGAACCACTAGGGTTTAGTAGTAAGGTTTCTATTGTTGCAGATATCTATACATTTTTACATGATAACTTTTACATAAATTTCGTTTATATTTACATGCTTTTTATTAAATAGGTTCTACCACACTTTACGCATATCATACTTCTTTTTTGGTTTGGAAGTGATCAAAATTGAAAATCTAGAAGGACAAGTAGTTGTCTACAACCATCCCCTATTGATCAATTGAACAAAACTTTACACAATAAAAACTTTATAAAATATTCAAACACATAACTATAAAAATTCATTTATTCAGGTGTTGAACATGTTTTATCTATGCTGTGCTAGGATTTCCACGAAATGACCAAATTATCAGCAATACGATTTTCACTAGTTCCAACAGTCTTCTTTCTATGGCCACAAGTATTAAACAAAATTACTTTACAAATTTTAGACATATTCATTCATATTACTATGATATGGTTTTTAGAAAGGTGCTACCACGCTTCTTGCATATCATACTTTATTTTAGGAAATTATCAAAATGTCAAATACATGAGGAACAGTATTCGTTACCAATCGTCCTGCTGTAGCTGAATTTATAAAAGCATGTTATAAATCACACTATAAATGATACACCATCCTCTAACTGTAACCTTTTTTATTCATGTACTGTTCATACTTCATCCCTAGCATACTATCAGTTTTTTGGGAAATGACCAAAATACGCGCAATAGGAGGACCACCAAGTTTCGAGAGTCTACCTCCTCCTCCTGTAATTATTAAAATAGTTTATATTATAATTTGTAGAAAATATTGATTCATATTATGATCTTTTTGGAAACAGGTTTTAGTACATGTCATGCTTAACATATTTATATTTTATGGAAATGATAAACAATTCAACAATAGGAGGACCATTGGTTATTGCCAATCGTCCTCCTATAGCTGAATTTATCAAAACATTTTACAAAACAGACTATAAAAGATTCACAATCGTCTAACTGTAACCTTTTTTTATTCAGCTTTTGTTGATACTTCACGCATAGTGTACTCACAGTTTTTTGGTAAATGACCTAAAAATCTGCAAAAGGAGGACCACTAGGTTTTAGAAATCGGGTTTCTATTGTTGCAATTATCTCTACAATTTTACAATGTAACTTTTAGAGAAAATTCATTCATATTTATATGCTTTATATTAAATAGGTTCTACCCCACTTTACGCAGTTTATACTTCTTCTTTTTTTCTTGTTTTTTTGTTTTGTTTGGAAGTGATCAAAATTACAAAACCAGGAGAAAAAGTAGTTGTCGTCCATCATCCCCCTATTGTTGAATCAACGAAACATGACACAAGATAAACTTTATAAAATACACAATTGCATAAGTATAATATTTAATTAATTCAGGTGCTGAATATGATTCATCTACAGTGTACTAAGTTTTCCTTGAAATGAACAAAATGTCGGCAATACGAAGACCACTAGGTTCAACTGACTTCCTTCTATGGCTACAAGTATGAAAGCTATTTTACTGTGCAAATTTTAGACAATTTTCTTTCATATCACTATGATTGGGGTTTTAAACAGATGTTGCCATGCCTCATGCATGAAATACTTCTTTTTCTTTGGAAATTGGTCAATATTTCAACAATAGGAGGACCAGTAGTGGTCGCCAAATCTCCTCCTATTGCCAAATTTATCAGAACATTATACAATATTATATGCAATCCTTTCACTACAGTATTTATTTAATCAGGTGTTGACTTGCTTCAAGCAGAGTGTTTTTAAATTTTAATGGAAATGATCAAATTATTAACAATAGGAGGACCAATAAGTTTCAATAGTTATTCTTCTATTGCTGCAATTTTCGAGACAATTTTACATTTTAATTTTTAGATAACATTCATTCATTTTGCTATGATTTGTTTTAAACAGGTTCTACCCCACTTCACATATATCACGCATTTTTTTCGAGGGGGGGGGGAGTGATTCAAATTGAAAAACTAGGAAGACAAGTAGTTGTCCTCAATTATCCCCCTATTGCTGAATTTCACAAAGCATTACACATTATATGCAGCATAAAATACACTATCCCATAACCATGATGTTTCTTTTATGCATGTGTTGAACATGTTTCATTTATAGTGTACTAAGTCTTCCCTGAAATGACCACAATATCAGCATTACGAAGACCACTAGTTTCAATAGTGTTCCATCTAAGGCTGCAAGTATAAAAATAATTTTACTTTACAAATTTGAGACAATATTCATTCATATTGCTATGATTTGGTGTTTAAAAAGGTGCTACCATGCTCCATGTATATCATATTTATATTTTGGGAAATTATCATATTGCCAACAATATGAGGACCCGTTCTTGTTGCCAATCCGTCTCCTGTTTGCTGAATTTATCAAAACATTGTATGATAAATACTTTAAAATATTTGCATTAGTATGACTATAAACTTTTATTTATTCAGGGGTTGAACATGCTTCATGCAAATCGCACTCACATTTTTATGGAAATGACCAATATATCAGCAACAGGACGACCATTAGGTTTCAAGAGTTTACCTTCTACTGCTGTAATTATCAAAATAGTTAACATTAAAAGTTTAGAAAATTTTCCTTCCTATTATGATTTTTTGGGAAACAGGTGGTAGCCCGTGTCATGCTTATCATACTTATATTTTACGGAAGTGATAAATAATTCAACAATTGGAGGACCAGTGGTTTTCACCAATCGTCTTCTTGTAGCTGAATTTATCCAAACATTTCACAAAACACACTATAAATGATACACCATCCTCTAACTGTAACCTTTTTTATTCAGGTTCTGTTCATACATTTTGCATAGCGTACTCTCATTTTTTGGGGGGGGGGGGAATGACCAAAATATCTGCGATAGGTGGACCACTAGGTTTCAAGAGTCTACCTCCTACTGCTGTAATTATCAAAATAGTTTATATTATAATTTGTAGAAAATATTGATTCATATTATGATTTTTTTTTGGAAACTGGTGGTAGCACGTGTCATGCTTAACATATTTATATTTTATAGAAATGTTAAACAATTCAACAATAGGAGGAAAATTGGTTATTGCCAATCCTCCTCCTATAGCTGAATTTATCAAAACATTTTACAAAACACACTATAAAGGATCCACAATGGTCGAACTATAACGTTTTTTATTCAGCTTTTGTTCATACTTCATGGATAGCGTACTCACAGTTTTTTGGGAAATGACCTAAAAATCTGCAAAAGGAGGACCACTAGGTTTTAGAAATCGGGTTTCTGTTGTTGCAGATATCTGTATAATTTTACATTATAAATTTTAGGGAAAATTCATTCATATTTATATACTTTATACTAAATAGGTTCTACCTCACTTTACACAGTTTATACTTCTTCATTTTTTTTGTTTGGAAGTGATCAAAATTACAAAACCAGGAG
This sequence comes from Hermodice carunculata, assembly GCA_964020975.1. Taxonomy (NCBI): domain Eukaryota; kingdom Metazoa; phylum Annelida; class Polychaeta; order Eunicida; family Amphinomidae; genus Hermodice; species Hermodice carunculata. The sequence continues at coordinate 68,697,877 of OZ026627.1, forward strand.
GACAAGTAGTTGTTTTCAATCATCCCCCTATTGCTGATTTTAACAAACTATTACACAATATAAACTTTTTAAACTACGCAACCACGTAGCTATAATATTTCATTTATTCAGGTGTTGAACAATTTTCACCAATATTGTACTTAGTGTTCCTTTAAATGACCAAAATATCAGCAGTCGGAAGACCACCAGTTACAACAGTCTTCCTGCTATGGCTACAAGCATTAAAAAATTTTACTTTACAAATTTTGGACAATATTCATTCATATTACTATGATTTGGGTATAAGAAAGGTGCTTCCATGCTTCTTGCATATCATTCTTATATTTTTGGGACATTATCAAAATATCAACAACATGAGGATTAGTGCTTGTGGACAGTCCTCCTCCTATTTGCTTAATTGATCAAAACATTTTACAATATATACTGCAAAATATTTACATCAATATGACTATTAACATTTAATTTTTGAGGCTTTGAATATACTTTTTGAATTGCCGTTCTCGAAGTTTAATGGAAAAGACTACAATATAAGCAATAGGAGGACCACTAGGTTTCAAGAGTCTACCTTCTACTGCAATAGGAGGACCACTAGGTTTCAAGAGTCTACCTTCTTCTGCTGTAATTATCAAAACAGTTTACATTATAAATTTTAGAAAACATTCATTCGTATTAGGATTTTTGGAAACAGGTGGTAGCACGTATCATGCTTAACATACTTATATTTTATGGAAATGATATACAATTCAACAATAGGAGGACCATTGGTTATCGCCAATCGTCTTTCTATAGCTGAATTTATAAACATTGCACAAAACACACTATAAAAGATGCACAATCGTCTAACTACAACTTTCTTTATTAAGGTTTTGTTCATACTTCATCGATAGCGTACTCACAGTTTTTTGGGAAATGACCTAAAAATCTGCAAAAGGAGAACCACTAGGTTTTAGTAGTCAGGTTTCTATTGTTGCAGATATCTATACAATTTTACATTATAACTTTTACAGAAAATTCATTCATATCTATATGCTTTTTATTAAATAGGTTCTACCCCAATTTACGTAGTGTATACTTTTTTTTGGTTTGGAAGTGATCAAAATTGAAAAACTGGGAGGACAAGTAGTTGTCATTAATCCTCCCCCTATTGCTGAATTAAACAAAACTTTACACAATAAAAACTTTATAAAATACAGAACCGCATAACTATAATATTTCCTTTATCCAGGTGTTGAACATGTTTCATCTATACTGTACTAAGTTTTCCTTGAAATAACCAAAATATCAGCAAAACGAAGACCACAAGTTTAAACAGTCTTCTTTCTATGGCTACAAGTATTAAAACAAAATTACTTTTCAAATTTTAGAAAACATTCATTCATATAACTATGAGTTTGGTTTTTTTAAAAAGGCGTTGGCATGCTTCTTGTATATCATACTTATATTTTTGGAAATTGTGAAAATGTCAACAACATGAGGACCAGTACGATTGCCAATCATCCTACTGTTACAAATCACACTATATACGATACACAATCTTCTAAGTGTAACTTCTTTCATTCATGTTCTGTTTGTACTTCACACATAGCGTACTCTCGATTTTTCTGGATATGACTAAAATATCTGCAATAGGAGGACCACTAGGTTTTAATAGTCATATTTCTATCGTTGCAAATATGAATATAATTTTACATTATAATTTTTAGACAAGATTCACTCTTATTACTATGATTTGTTTGAAAAAGTTCCACCCAACTTCCACCATATCACACTTCTTTTTTTTTCTTTGTCTTTTTGGAAGTGATCAAAATTTGAAAACTATGAAGACAAGTAGTTGTCGTCCATCATCCCCCTGTTCCTGAATCAACGAAACATTAAACAATATAAACTTTATAAAATACGCAATTGCATAAGTATAATATTTAATTTATTTAGGTGCTGAATATGTTTTATCTATAGTGTACTAAGTTTTGCTTGAAATGAACAAAATGTCGGCAATACGAAGACTGCTAGGTTCAAATAACTTCCTTTTATAGCTACAAGTATGAAAGCAATTTTACGGTGCAAATTTTAGACAATATTCATTCATATCACTATGATTTGGGTTTTAAACAGATGCTTCTATACTTCATGTATAAAATACTTCTTTTTCTTAACTTTTAGATAAAATTCATTTATATTTACATGCTTTTTAGTAAACAGGTTCTACCGCATTTTACGCATATCATACTCCTTTTTTGGTTTGGAAGTGATCAAAATTGAAAATCTAGAAGGACAAGTAGTTGTCTTCAATCATCCCCTATTGATCAATTGAACAAAACTTTACACAATAAAAACTTTATAAAATATTCAAACACATCACTATAAAAATTCATTTATTCAGGTGTTAAACATGTTTTATCTATGCTGTGCTAGGATTTCCACGAAATAACCAAATTATCAGCAATACGATTTTCACTAGTTCCAACAGTCTTCTTTCTATGGCTACAAGTATTAAAAAAATTACTTTACAAATTTTAGACATATTCATTCATATTACTATGATTTGGTTTTTTGAAAGGTGCTACCACGCTTCGTGCATATCATGCTTTATTAGGAAATTATCAAAATGTCAAATACATGAGGAACAGTATTTGTTACCAATCGTCCTACTGTAGCTGAATTTATAAAAGCATATTGCAAATCACACTATAAACGATACACCATCCTCTAACTGTAACCTTTTTTATTCAGGTTCTGTTCATACTTCTTCCATAACATACTCTCAGTTTTTTTGGGAAATGACCAAAATATCTGCAATAGGAGGATCACCAGGTTTCGAGAGCCTACCTACTACTGCTGTAATTATTAAAATAGTTTATATTATAATTTTTAGAAAATATTGATTCATATAATGATCTTTTTGGAAACTGGTGGTAGCACGTGTCATGCTTAACATATTTATATTTTATGGAATTGATTAACAATTCAACAATAGGAGGACCATTGGTTATTGCCAATCGTCCTCCTATAGCTGAATTTGTCAAAACATTTTACAAAACACACTATAAAAGATTCACAATCGTCTAACTGTAACCTTTTCTTATTCAGCTTTTGTTCATTCTTCACGCATAGCGTACTCACACTTTTTTGGGAAATGACCTAAAAATCTGCAAAAGGAGGACCACTAGGTTTATGTAGTCGGGTTTGTATTGTTGCAGTTATCTATACAACTTTACATTATAACTTTTAGAGAAAATTCATTCATATTTATATGCTTTATATTAAATAGGTTCTACCCCACTTTACGCAGTTTATACTTCTTCTTTTTTACTTTTTTTTTTTTTTTTTTTTTTTTGGAAGTGATCAAAATTACAAAACCAGGAGGACAAGTATTTGTCGTCCATTATCCCCCTATGGCCGAATCAGCGAAACATGACACAAGATAAACTTTATAAAATACACAATTGCGTAAGTTTAATATTGAATTTATTCACTTGCTGAATATGTTTTATCTAGAGTGTTCTAAGTTTTCCTTGAAATGAACAAACTGTCGGCAATACGAAAACCACTAGGTTCAATGGACTTCCTTCTATGGCTACAAGTATGAAAGCTATTTTACTGTGCAAATTTTAGACAATTTTCTTTCATATCACAATGGTTTGGGTTTTAAACAGATGTTGCCATGCCTCATGTGTGAAATACTTCTTTTTCTTTGGGAATTGGTCAATATTTCAACAATAGGAGGACCAGTAGTGGTCGCCAAATCTCCTCCTATTGCCAAATTTATCAGAACATTATACAATATTATATGCAATCCTTTCACTATAGTATTTCATTTACTCAGGTATTGACAAGCTTCGAGCAGAGTGTTTTTAAATTTTAATGGAAATGATCAAAATATTAACAATAGGAGGACCAATAAGTTTCAATAGTTATTCTTCTATTGCTGCAATTATCGAGACAATTTTACATTACAATTTTTATATAACATTCACTCATTTGTTGTGATTTGTTTTAAACAGGTTCTAACCCATTTCACATATATCACGCATTTTGGGGGGCGGGGTGATTTAAATTAAAAAACTAGGAAGGCAAGCAGTTGTCGTCAATTATCCCCCTATTGCTGAATTTAACAAAGCATTACACATTATATCCTGTATAAAATACACAATCGCATAACAGTAATATTTCCTTTAATCATGTATTGAACATGTTTCATTTATAGTGTACTAAGTCTTCCCTGAAATGACCACAATATCAGCAATACAAAGACCACTAGTGTCAATAGTGTTCCATCTAAGGCTGCAAGTATAAAAAAAAAATTACTATATAAATTTGAGACAATATTCATTCATATTACTGTGACTTGCTGTTTAGAAAGGTGCTACCATGTTCCATGTATATCATATTTATATTTTGGCAAATTAAATATTGCCAACAACATGATTACCAGTACTTGTTCCCAATCGTCCTACTGTAGCTGAATTTATCAAAGCATTTTACAAATCACACTATAAACGATACACCATCCTCCAACCGTAACCTTTTTTTAGTCAGGATCTGTTCATACTTCTTGCATAGCGTACTCTCAGTTTTTTTTGTGAAATGACCAAAATATCTGCAATAGGAGGACCACTAGGTCTCGAGAGTCTACCTCCTACTGCTGTAATTATCAAAATAGTTAACATTAAAAGTTTAGAAAATTTTCATTCCTATTATGATTTTTTGGGAAACAGGTGGTAGCACATGTCAAGCTTATCATACTTATATTTTATGGAAGTGATAAATAATTCAACAATGGGAGGACCAGTGGTAATCACCAAACGTCTTCCTGTAGCTGAATTTATCCAAACATTTCACAAAACACACTAAAAACGATACACCATCCTATAACTGTAACTTTTTTTTATTGAGGTTCTGTTCGTAGTTTTTGCATAGCGTACTATCAGTTTGTTTTTTTTTGGTGTGAAATGACCAACATATCTGCAATAGGAGAACCACTAGGTTTCAAGAGTCTACCTCCTACTGCTGTAATTATTAAAATAGTTTATATTATAATTTGTAGAAAATATTGATTCATATAATGATCTTTTTGGAAACTGGTGGTAGCACGTGTCATGCTTAACATATTTATATTTTATGGAAATGATAAACAATTCAACAATAGGAGGACAGTTGGTTATAGCCAATCGTCCTCCTATAGCTGAATTTATCAAAACATTTTACAAAACACACTATAAAGGATTCACAATCGTCTAACTGTAACCCTTTTTATTCAGGTTTTGTTCATACTTCATGGATAGTGTACTCCCAGTTTTGTGGGAAATGACCTAAAAATCTGCAAAGGGAGGACCACTAGGTTTTAGAAGTCCTGTTTCCATTGTTGTAGATATCTATACAATTTTACATTATAACTTTTAGGGAAAATTCATTCATATTTATATGCTTTATGTTAAATAGGTTTTAGCTCACTTTACGCAGATTATACTTCTTCTTTTTTTATGTTTGGAAGAAATCAAAATAACAAAACTAGGAGGACAAGTAGTTGTTTTTAATCATCCCCCTATTTCTCAATTAAACAAAACTTTACAGAATAAAAATTGTATAAAATACGCAAACACATAACCTTAATATTTCATTTATTCAGATGTTGAACGTTTCACCTATGTTGTACTAAGTGTTCTTCAAAATGACCAAAACATCAGCAATACGAAGACCACTAGTTTCAACAGTCTTTTTTATATGGCTACAAGTATTAAAACAAAACTACTTTAGAGATTATAAAAAATATTCATTCATATTACTATGATTTGGTTTTTAGAAGGGTAGTACTGTCCTTCTTGCATATCATGCCTTTATTTTAGGAAATTATCAAAAAGTCAACAACATGAGGACCAATACTTGATGCCAATCGTCCTACTGTAGCTGAATTTATCAAACATTTTACAATCCACACTATAAACGATACACCATCGTCTAAGCGTAGACCTTTTTTAATTCGGGTTCTGTTCATACTTCATGAATAGCATACTCCCTTTTTGGGGGGGCTGGGTGGGTGAAGTGACCAAAATATCTGCAATAGGAGGACCACTAGGTTTTAGCAGTCAGGTTTATGTTGTTGCACATATCAGTTCAATTTCACATCATAGTTTTTAGGCAAAGTTCTTTCAAATTGCCATGTTCTATATGAAATATGTTCTACCCACTGTAAGCATATTATACTTTTTTGTTTTTCTTTTTTGTTTTTTGTTTTTTGGAAGTGATAAAAATTGAAAGAAACTAGGAGGACAAGAAGTTGTCTTCAATCATCACCCTATTGCTGATTTTAACAAAATATTACACAATATAAACTTTTTAAAATACGCAACCAAATAGCTATAATATTTCATTTATTCAGGTGATGAACATATTTCACCAATATTGTACTGTGTTTTCCTTGAAATGACCAAAATATCAGCAATGTGAAGAGCACCAGTTATAAGTCTTCTTCCTATGTCTGCACGCATTAAAACAATTTTACTTTACAAATTTGCGACAATATTCATTCATATTACTAAGATTTGGGTTTAAGAAATGTGCTGCCATGCTTCTGGCATATCATAATTATATTTTTGGGAAATTGTCAAAATATCAACAATATGAGGATCAGTGCCTGTTGACAGTCCTCCTCCTTTTTGCTCAATTTATCAAAACATTTTACAATTAATACTGCAAAATATTTACATCAGTATGACTATAAACATTTATTTTTTGAGGATTTGAACATACTTTTTGAATTGCCATTCTCACAGTTTAATGGAATGACCGAAATATCAGCAATAGGAGGACCACTAGGTTTCAAGAGTCTACCTTTTACTGCTGTAATTATCAAAACAGTTTACATTACCAATTTTAGAAAACATTCATTCGTATTTTGATTTTTGGAAACAGGTGGTAGCACGTGTCATGCTTATCATACTTACATATTATGGAAAAGATAAACAATTCAACAATAGGAGGACCATTGGTTATCGCCAATCGTCCTCCTATTGCTGAATTTATAAACATTTTACAAAACACACTATAAAAGATGCACAATCGTCTAACCTACAAATTTCTTTATTAAGGTTTTGTTCATACTTCATGGATAGCGTACTCACAGTTTTTTGGGAAATGACCTAAAAATCTGCAAAAGGAGAGCCACTAGGTTTTAGTAGTCAGGTTTCTATTGTTGCAGATATCTATACAATTTTACATTATAACTTTTAGAGAAAATTCATTCATATTTATATGCTCTTGTTAAATAGGTTCTACAGGAATTTACGTGGTGCATACTTCTTTTTTTGTTTGGAAGTGATCAAAAGTGAAAAACTAGGAGGACAAGTAGTTGTCGTTAATCCTCCCCCTATTGCTAAATTGAACAAAACTTTACACAATAAAAACTTTATAAAATACGCAAACATATAACTATAATATTTCCTTTATTCAGGTGTTGAACATGTTTCATCTATACTGTACTAAGTTTACCTTTAAATGACCAAAATATCAGCAATATGAAGACCACTAGTTTCTACAGTCTTTTTATATGGCTACAAGTATTAAAACAAAATTACTTTTCAAATTTTAGAAAACATTCATTCATATCACTATGATTTGGGTTTTTAAGAAGGCGTTGCCATGCTTCTTGCATATCATACTTATATTTTTCGAAATTATAAAAATGTCAACAACATGAGGACCACTACGATTGCCAATCGTTCTACTGTAGCTGAATTTATCAATACATTTTACAAATCACACTATATGTGATACACAATCGTCTAAGTGTAACTTTTTTCATTCAGGTTCTGTTCGTACTTCATACATAGCATAATCTCGATTTTTTGGGAAATGACAAAAATATCTGCAATAGGAGGACCACTAGGTTTTAATAGTAAGATTTCTATTGTTGCAAATATCAATATAATTTTACATTATAATTTTTAGACAAGATTCATTCATATTACTATGATTTGTTTGCAAAAAGTTCCACCCAACTTCCACCATATCACACTTCTTTTTTCTTTGTCTTTTTGGAAGTGATCAAAATTTGAGGACTATATAGACAAACAGTTGTCGTCCATCATCCCCCTATTGCTAAATCAACGAAACATGACACAAGATAAACTTTATAAAATACGCTATTGCATAAGTATAATATTTAATTTATTCAGGTGCGGAATATGTTTCATCTATAGTGTGCTAAGTTTTCATTCAAATGAACAAAATGTCGGCAATATAAAGACTACTAGGTTCAAATGACTTCCTTCTACGGCTACAAGTATGAAAGCAATTTTACGGTGCAAATTTTAGACAATATTCGTTCATATCACTATGATTGGGGTTTTAAACAGATGCTACCATACCTCATGTATGAAATACTTCTTTTTCTTTGGGAATTGATCAATATTTCAACAATAGGAGGACAAGTAGTTGTCGCAAAATCTCCTCCTATTGCCGAATTTATCAGAACATTATACAATATTATATGCAATCCTTTCACTATAGTATTTTATTTACTCAGGTGTTGACGTGCTTCAAGCAGAGTGTTTTTAAATTTTAATGGAAATGATCAAATTTTTAACAATAGGAGGACCAATAAGTTTCAGTGGTCATCCTTCTATTTCTGCAATTTTCGAGACAATTTTACATTTTAATTTTTAGATAACATTCATTGATTTTGCTTTGATTTGTTTTATACAGTTCTACCCCACTTCACAAATATCACGCATTTTTTTTCGGGGGGGGGGGGAGTGATTTAAATTGAAAAACTAGGATGACAAGTAGTTGTCCTCAATTATCCCCCTATTGCTGAATATAACAAAGCATTACACATTATGTACTGTATAAAATATCCAATCGGAAAAATATTTTCCTTTATTCATGTGTTGAACATGTTTCATTTATAGTGTACTTAGCTTTCCCTGAAATGACCACAACATCAGCAATACAAAGACCACTAGGTTCAATAGTTTTCCATCTAAGGCTCCAAGTATCAAAACAACTTTACTTTACAAATTTGAGACAATATTCATTCATAGTACTATGATTTGGTGTTTAGAGAGGAGCTACCATGTTCCATGTATATCATATTTATATTTTGAGAAATTATCATATTGCCAACAATATGAGGACCCGTTCGTGCTGCCAATCCGTCTCCTGTTTGCTGAATTTATCAAAACATTGTATGATATATACTTTAAAATATTTGCATTAATATGACTATAAACTTTTATTTATTCAGGGATTGAAGACCCTTCATGCAAGTCGCACTCACATTTTTATGGAAATGACCAATATATCTGCAATAAGACGACCACTAGGGTTCAAGAGTTTACCTTCTACTGCTGCAATTATCAAAATAGTTAACATTAAAAGTTTAGAAAATATTCATTCCTATTATGATTTTTCGGAAAACAGGTGGTAGCACGTGTCATGCTTGTCATACTTATATTTTATGGAAGTGATAAATAATTCAACAATGGGAGGACCAGTGGCTATCACCAAAAGTCTTCCTGTAGCTGAATTTATCAAAACATTTCACAAAACACAGTATAAACGATACACCATCCTCCGACTGTAACTTTTTTTATTCAGGTTCTGTTCATAGTTTTTGCACAGCCTACTCTTAGTATTTTTTTTGAAAATGACCAAAATATCTGCAATAGGAGAACCACTAGGTTTCAAGAGTCTACCTCCTACTGCTGTAATTTTTAAAATCGTTTATATTATAATTTGTAGAAAATATTGATTCATATTTTGATCTTTTTTGAAATTGGTGGTAGCACATGTCATGCTTAACATATTTATATTTTATGGAAGTGATAAGCAATTCAACAATAGGAGGACCATTAGTTATTGCCAATCCTCCTCCTGTAGCTGAATTTATCAAAACATTTTACGAAACACACTGTAAAGGATTCACAATGATCAAACTGTAACCTTTTTTTATTCAGGTTTTGTTCATACTTCATGGATTGCGCACTCCCAGTTTTTCGGGAAATGACCTAAAAATCTGCAAAAAGAGGACCACTACATTTTAGTAGTCGGGTTTCTATTGCAGATATCTATACAATTTTATTTTATAAATTTTAGAGAACATTCATTAATATTTATCTGCTTTATACTAAGTAGGTTCTACCTCACTTTACGCAGTTTATACTTCTTTTTTTTTTTTTGTTTTTTGTTTTTTTTTGTTTGGAAGTGATCAAAATTACAAAACTAGGAGGACAAGTAGTTGTCTTCAATCATCCCCCTATCGCTGAATTGAACAAATATTACACAATATAAACTTTCTAAAATACACAACCATGTAGCTTTAATATTTCATTTATTCTCGTGTTGAACATATTTCACCAATATTGTACTAAGTTTTCTTCAAAATGACCAAAATATCAGCAATACGAAGACCACTAGTTTCAACAGTCTTCTTTCTATGGCTACAAGTATTAAAACAAATTTACTTTAGATATTCTAAAAAATATTCATTCATATAACTATGATTTGGTTTTTAGAAAGGTAGTACAGTGCTTCATGCATATCATACTTATATTTTTGGGACATTATCAAAATATCAACAACATGAGAATTAGTGCCTGTTGACAGTCCTCCTCCTGTTTGCTCAATTTATCAAAACATTTTACAATATATTCTGCAAAATATTTCATCAGTATGACTATTAACATTTACTTTTTGCGGCTTTGAACATACTTTTTGAATTGCCGTTCTCAGAGTTTAATAGAAAAGCCCGAAATATCAGCAATAGGAGGACCACTAGGTTTCAAGAGTCTACCTTCTACTGCTGTAATCATAAAAAAACAGTTTACAATATTATTTTTAGAAAATATTCATTAGTATTATGAGTTTTGGAAACAGGTGGTAGGACATGTCATGCTTATCATACTTCCATTTTATGGAAATGATTAACAATTCAACAATAGGAGGACCATTGGTTATCGCCAATCGTCCTTTTATACCTGAATTTATCAAAACTTTTTACAAAAAAAAAACACAATAAAGGATACACAATCGTCTAACTGCAACTTTTTTTTAATTAAGGTTTTGTTCATACTCACGGAGAGAATACTCACAGTTTTTTGGGAAATGACCTAAAAATCTTCAAAAGGAGAACGACTAGGTTTTAGTAGTCAGGTATCTTTACAATTTTACATTATAACTTTTAGAGAAAATTCATTTACATTTATATGCTTTTTATTAAATAGGTTCTACCGCACTTTACATGGTACATACTTCTTTTTTTTTGTTTGAAAGTGATCAAAATTGAAAAACTAGGAGGACAAGTAGTTGTCGTTAATCCTCCCCCTATTGCTGAATTGTACAAAACTTTACACAATAAGACTTTATAAAATACGCAAATGCATAACTATAATATTTCCTTTATTCAGGTGTGGAACATGTTTCATCTATACTGTACTATGTTTTCCTTGAAATGACCAAAATATCAGCAATACGAAGACCACTAGTTTCAACAGTCTTCTTTCTATGGCAACAATTATTAAAACAAAATTACTTCATACATAGCGTACTCTCGATTTTTTGGGAAATGACTAAATTTTAGAAAATATTCATTCATATAACTATGATTTGGTTTTTTAGAAAGGCGCTATCATGCTTCTTGCATATCATGCTTTTATTTTTGGACATTATGAAAATGTCAACAACATGAGGACCAGTAGGATTGCCAATCGTTCTACTGTAGCTGAATTTATCAAAACATTTTACAAATTACACTATATACGATACACAATCGTCTAGGTGTAACTTTTTTCATTCAGGTTCTGTTCGTACTTCATACATAGCGTACTCTCGATTTTTTGGGAAATGAGTAAAATATCTGCAATAGGAGGACCAATAGGTTTTAATAGTCATATTTCTATTGTTGCAATACGCTATTGCATCAGTATAATGTTTAATTTATTTAGGTGCTGAATATATTTCATCTATAGTGTACTAAGATTTCCTTGAAATGAACAAAATGTTGACAATACAAAGACCTCTAGGTACATATGACTTCCTTCTACGGCTACAAGAATGAAAGCAATTTTACGGTGCAAATTTTAGACAATATTCATTCATATCACTATGATTTGGGTTTAAAACAGATGCTACCATGCCTCATGTATGGAATACTTCTTTTTCTTTGGGAATTGATCAATATTTCAACAATAGGAGGACAATTAGTTGTCGCCAAATCTCCTCATATTGCCTGATTTATCAGAATATTATACAATATTACAAGCAACCTTTTCACTATAGTATTATATTTACTCAGGTGTTGAAGTGCTACAAGCAGAGTGTTTTTAAACTTTAATGGAAATGATCAAATTATTGACAATAGGAAGACCAATAAGTTTCAGTAGTCATCCTTCTATTGCTGCAATTATCGAGACAATTTCATATTTTAATTTTTAGAAAACACTCATTCATTTTGCTATGATTTGTTTTAAACAGGTTTTACCCCACTTCACATATATCACGCATTTTTTTCGGAGGGGGGGAAGTAATGTAAACTGAAAAACTAGGAAGACAAGTAGTTGTCCTCAATTATCCCCCTATTGCTGAATTTAACAAAGTGTTACACATTATATACTGTACAAAATATACAATCGCATAACTAAAATATTTCCTCATTCATGTGTTGAACATGTTTCATTTAAAGTATACTAAGTCTTCTCTGAAATGACCACAACATCAGCAATACGAAGACCACTAGGTTCAATAGTTTTCCATCTAAGGCTGCAAGTATCAAAACAATTTTACTTTACAAATTTGAGACAATTTTCATTCATAGTATTATGATTTGGTGTTTAGAAAGGTGCTACCATGCTCCATGTATATCATATTTATATTTTGGGAAATTATCATATTGCCAACAATATGAGGACCGGTTTTTGTTGCCAATCCGTCTCCTGTCTGCTGAATTTACCAATACATTGTAATATGTATACTTTAAAATATTTGCATTAGTATGACTATAAACTTTTATTTATTCAGGAATTGAACGCGCTTCATGCAAGTCGCACTCACATTTTTATGGAAATGACCAATATATCTGCAATAGGACGACCACTAAGTTTCAAGAGTTTACCTTCTACTGCTGTAATTATCAAAATAGTTAACATTAAAAGTTTAGAAAATATTCATTCTTATTATGATTTTTTGGAAAACAGGTGGTAGCACGTGTCATGCTTATCATACTTATATTTTATGGAAGTGATAAATAATTCAACAATGGGAGGACCAGTGGTTATCACCAATAGTCTTCCTGTAGCTGAATTTATCAAAACATTTCACAAAACACAGTACAAACGATACACCATCCTCGAACTGTAACCTTTTTTATTTTATTCAGGTTCTGTTCATACTTCTTGCACAGCGTACTCTCAGTTTTTTGGGCAATGACCAAAATATCTGCAATAGGACGACCACTAGGTTTCAAGAGTCTATCTCTTAGTGCTGTTATTATTAAAATAGTTTATATTATAATTTGTAGAAAATACTAATTCATATTATGATCTTTTTGGAAACTGGTGGTAGCACGTGTCATGCTTAACATATTTACATTTCATGGAAATGATAAACAATTCAACAATAGGAGGACCATTGGTTATTACCAATCCTCCTCCTATAGCTGTATTCACGAAACATTTTACAAAAAAACACTATAAAAGATTTACAATCGTCTAACTGTAACTTTTATTATTCAGGTTTTGTTCATATTTCACGGATACTGTACTCACAGTTTTTTGGGAAATGATCTAAAAATCTGGAAAAGGAGGACCACTAGGTTTTAGTAGTCGGGTTCCTATTGTTGCAGATATCTATACAATTTTACATTATAACTTTTACAGAAAATTCATTCATATTTATATGCTTTATATTAAATAGGTTCTACCGCAATTTATGTAGTGTATACTTCTTTTTTTGTTTTTGTTTAGAAGTGATCAAAATTGAAAAACTAGGAGGACAAGTAGTTATCGTTAATCCTCCCCCTATTGCTGAATTAAACAAAACTTTACACAATAAAAACTTAAAAAAATACGCAAACGCATAACTTTAATATTTCCTTTATCCAGGTGTTGAACATGTTTCATCTATTCTGTCCTAAGTTTTCCTTGATATAACCGAAATATCAGCAATACGAGGACCACTAGTTTAAACAGTCTTCTTTCTATGGCTACAATTATTAAAACAAAATTGCTTTCCAAATTTTAGAAAACATTCATTGATATAACTATGATTTGGTTTTTTAAGAAAGGCGTTGGCATGTTTCTTGCATATCATACTTATAGTATTGGAAATTATCAAAATGTCAACAACGTGAGGACCAGTTCGATTGCCAATCGTTCTACTGTAGGTGAATTTATCAAAACATTTTACAAATTACACTATATACGATACACAATCGTCTAGGTGTAACTTTTTTCATTCAGGTTCTGTTTGTACTTCATACATAGCGTACTCTCGATTTTTTGGGAAATGACTAAAATATCTGCAATAGGAGGACCACTAGGTTTCAATAGTCATATTTCTATTGTTGCAATACGCTATTGCGTCAGTATAATGTTTAATTTATTTAGGTGCTGAATATATTTCATCTATAGTGTACTAAGTTTTCCTTGAAATGAACAAAATGTCGGCAATACGAAGACCGCTAGGTTCAAATGACTTCCTTCTACGGCTACAAGTATGAAAGCAATTTTACGATGCAAATTTTAGACATGATTCGTTCATATCACTATGATTTGGGTTTAAAACAGATGCTACCATGCCTCATGTATGGAATACTTCTTTTTCTTTGGGAATTGATCAATATTTCAACAATAGCAGGACATGTAGTTGTCGCCAAATCTCCTCCTATTGCCGGATTTATCAGAATATTATACAATATTACATGCAACCTTTTCACTATAGTATTTTATTTACTCAGGTGTTGAAGTGCTTCAAGGAGAGTGTTTTTAAACTTTAATGATAATGATCAAATTATTAACAATAGGAGGACCAATAAGTTTCAGTAGTCATCCTTCTATTGCTGCAATTATCGAGACAATTTCATATTTTAATTTTTAGATAACACTCATTCATTTTGCTATGATTTGTTTTTAACAGGTTCTACCCCACTTCACATATATCACGCATTTTTTTCGGGGGGGGGAAGTAATTTAAACTTAAAAATTAGGAAGACAAGTAGTTGCCCTCAGTTATCCCCCTATTGCTGAATTTAACAAAGTGTTACACATTATATACTGTATAAAATATACAATCGCAAAACTATAATATTTCCCTTATTCATGTGTTGAACATGTTTCATTTAAAGTGTACTAAGTCTTCCCTGAAATGACCACAACATCAGCAATACGAAGACCACTAGGTTCAATAGCTTTCCATCTAAGGCTGCAAGTATCAAAACAATTTTACTTTACAAATTTGAGACAATATTCATTCATAGTATTATGATTTGGTGTTTAGAAAGGTGCTACCATGCTCCATGTATATCATATTTATATTTTGGGAAATTATCATATTGCCAACAATATGAGGACCGGTTCTCGTTGCCAATCCCTCTCCTGTCTGCTGAATTTATCAATACATTGTACGCTGTACACTTTAAAATTTTTGCATTAGTATGACTAAAAACTTTTATTTATTAAGGGATTGAACACACTTCATGCAAGTCGCACTCACATTTTTATGGAAATGACCAATATATCTGCAATAGGACGACCACTAGTTTTCAAGAGTTTACCTTCTACTGCTGTAATTATCAAAATAGTTAACATTATAAATTGTAGAAAATAATGATTCATATTATGATCTTTTTGGAAACTGGTGGTAGCATGTGTCATGCTTAACATATTTATGTTTCACGGAAATGATGAACAACTCAGCAATAGGAGGACCATTGGGTAATGCCAATCCTCCTCCTATAGATGAATTCACGAAACATTTTACAAAAAACACACTAAAAAAATACAATCGTCTAACTGTAACTTTTATTATTCAGGTTATGTTCATACTTCACGGATACTGTACTCACAGTTTTTTGGGGAAATGACCTAAAATTCTGGAAAAGGAGGACTACTAGGTTTTAGTAGTCGAGTTTCTATTGTTGGAGATATCTATACAATTTTACATTAAAACTTTTAGAAAAAATTCATTCATATTTATATGCTTTATATTAAATAGGTTCTACCCAACTTTACGCAGTTTAGACTTCTTCTTCCTTTTTTTTTTGTTTGGAAAAAATCAAAATTACAAAACTAGGAGGACAAGTAGTTGGCTTTAATCATCCCCCTATTCCTGAATCGAACAAAACTTTACACAATAAACACACTATAAAAGATTCACAATCGTCTAACTGTAACGTTATTCAGGACCACTAGGTTGTAGTAGTTGGGTTTCTATTGCTCCAGATATCAATATTATTTTACACTATAACTTTTAAACAAGATTCACTCATATTACTATGATTGTTTTAAACAAGTTCTACCCAACTATACCCTATCATACTTCTTTTTGTTTTTGTTGAAAGTGATCAAAATTAAAAACTAGGAGGACAAGTAGTTGTCGTCAATCATCCCCCTATATCTGAATTAACAAAACATTACAAAATGTGTACTTTATAAAATGCGCAATCACATTACTATAATATTTCATATATTCAGGTGTTGAACATGTTTCATCTATAGTGTACTAGTTTTTCCATGAAATAAACAAAATATCAGCAATGCGAAGACCACTAGGTTCAATAGTCTTTCTTATATGGCTGAAAGTATTTAAACAATTTTACTTTACAAATTTGAGACAATATTCATTCATATTACTGTGATTTGGTTTTCAGAAATGTGCTAACATGCATATCATACTTATATTTTAAGAAATTATCAAAATGTCAATAACATGAGGACCAGTACTTGTTGCCACTCCTCCTCGTATTGTTGAATTTATCAAAACTTTGAACCATATATACTTTAAAATATTTGCATTAGTCTGACTATAAACTTTTATTTATTCAGGTGATGAACATGCTTCATGCATAGCGTACTCACAGTTTAATAGAAATGACCAAAATATCAGCAATAGGAGGACCAATAGCTTTCAAGAGTCTACCTTCTACTGGTGTAATTCTCAAAACAGTTTACATTATAGTTTTCAGAATATATTCATTCATATTATGATCATTTTTTTAAACAGGTAGTAGCGTGTCACGCTTATCATATTTATATTTTAAGGAAATTTGATATTTTGGGGCGGGGGTCCACTTGAGAAATACATGCAATTCTGTAGAGGTACATTGTTGCTATTAGGCCTATTTTATTTTCATGAGTGGACAATATGGATCAATCCTACAATCTGCGGGCAAGACGGATCAGGCAAAACGGATCAATGATCCCTCTTCTCCCGATCCGTTATGCCCGAAGGTGGCAATCTAAAAACAACATCATTGTGCACTTGGCAAATGACATCAAGCGGTGAAACAAATTGTGTCACAAGTCATTAAATCCAACTCATATTTGCTACTCCTTGGTTATGGGGGGGGGGGGGGGGGTAACAGTGCGTTGCGGCCCTAAAACGCACTGCTATTCGTGCTTCCTTTTGATTACTCCTTAGTTACGGGGTAACATCGATGATAGAATGAATATGCAAGCAAAATCACCTTGCAGGTAGGCATACAGCAGAAACTACAAGCGGTTCCAGGAGCGTGGGTATATGTGATGTAAGTCCTAATTTGGTTTCTACGTCATAACTTGAAACAGTTTAAAGATACAACAGTGATCAATAAATTTTGTACACAGTATTATTTAATTGAGCTAATTAGTTACACTTCAAACATTTAAATGTTAAATATTTTCAGAACGGGTTTATGGGTGCCATTTAAATTTAAATCTATATTCTATATTGACACATCCGATTAACAATGAGTGCATGAGGTGAACATGGAATCACCTAACTAAAACCCTCATTTGGTCTTTCCAAGCCAGCCATCCTTATCAGCAGTGTTCAGTGTGGGGCTCTACTAATTCTATTAACCCCTTAATTGCCCCTGTGTCCTGCCAGTGCAACTACTTTCTCCATGTCCTGGCAATAAGTTATTCTGTTAAAGGCTGCATAGATTTGACTTTTTAACGTCAGTGCAGGATATCCAGAAGATAAATGTACAATAATTTCAGTGTAACACTGCACATCTCTACGACAAGATGATATTGACGGTAAAAGTATATTGCATTTGTTTATCATGTTGTAGCTGTCGCTGCTTTCCCCCTCACAAAGAAAAAAAAACTGTATAGTAAACGGTACAAAAATAGTTTTTAGTTGCCCCACAAATTTCATGAAATTTATGCATGGAAATTGATTTAGTTTCCCCACCAATTTCATGAAATTTATCCATGGAAATTGATGATAGCATGATAAACATAAAAAAAGCAAACAAACAAACACCCTCCCCCCAAGATCTTCTGTTCAATGCTACACAAGTCTACTCGGTTCATCGTGGATAAGCTGACGACCATGAGCTCATTAAAGACCTGTTGTTTAAATGTTCCATGAGAGAGAGTATTCCCCCATGGAATTGTACGTCTTTTTCCTATGATTGTACAAATACATCTCCATTTCAGGATTAAAAAAAAAAAAATGCACAAAAATTCATTATAAAGCGAAAAATGATCACTTCACCGTTCTTGATAAACTTAAGGTCGCGAGCTCCCTAGTTTTGTCCTTATGCAATTCTTAAGATATTAGCCCAGCAGTTTCAGACCGAAAGATTTTATGGAAAAAATTGTGAAAAAAATAATAAAAAATCTTAAAATTGTTGGAGCCTGACCATTTGAATGATATGGGTAGAAAATTCGCATAGGGTAAATCTCCGTCACGATTTTAAGTGAATATTGTTAACGGTTTTTGGAAAAAAAATGGTCAAAAATGTGAATTTCCATTGCAGTCCCCATTGACATGCAAGGAAAGTAGGAAAATGTGTGCATTTTTATCAACTTTTCAGTGAATCTGGCGAATAAGTGAAAATGGAATTTCCATTGTAATCCCCATTGACTTGCATAATAATCAATATGAATGCATGCATTGACCTGCATGTACAGAAATTGAAAAATTAAAATGTTAAAAATCCGGAATCCAGAGTAGCACTACTCAGTGATTAACTATTTTTCCACTACCACAAGTTACATAATTATCCACTGTGCTGCCCAATGTCTCGGTGAAGGTTTTGGAGAAGTGGAAAGGAGCCTTAAGGGCGGGTATACTTTGTGACTCTCGTATATAAATGTGTAATATCTAAGGTTATCATCTAATACTCTAAAAAGTATGTATTTTTTGAAAGAACATATAACATCAAGTTTGATTCTGATAATGAATACAATATTTTAGGAACGCTAATAATGATATTAAATTTTATTTGAGATTCTTAAAATTTGCAAAAAATATAAATTAGCATTTAAAAATAAGATCTAGTTTACAGTTTCGAATGAGGGAAAACATAATGCGTTCCAAAACCGTATTTCAAAATTTGAAGTTGGGTTTAGTTCGAATTTTCTTTTCTAATTTAAACATCCAGTATATTTTAAACTAAACCCTTTATCCAAAATGTTGAATAAGGTTTTGTTTTTTAGGAGTGAACTGTTTCTCTGTAATTTTGAAGCAATAAGCCCAGCAGTTTTAGAGACGTTTGTTAAGATTGGGCCAAAAATAAAATTATAAAAATTCACAATAATTAAACAAATCACTGGATCATGACCATTTAATCAAACATGACAGAGCCCGCCTAAGGTAGATCTCAACCAAGTTTTAAGAGGACAAACAAGCAGTGCTAGAAATATTAGTCCTTGGAAACTGAAGCAAATTAATATTAAAAAAAAAAACAACAACAAAATATATTTTTATCTGTTTTTATTCGTTGCCATTTACACTCTTAATATTAAAAGTAGACCACTTCAAATCACCTTGACGATAATGCCTGGCAAAATAACCTTTGGATAATATTAAAAGGAGCAAGACCTCCTAGCTAACGTAATTCGTATAAAAAAAATCAACGCATTTCATTTATTTTGTGACAGCAGAGAGTTCAGTATATCAATATTGTAATACAACAAATTGTCCAAAACTAAAAACTGATGTTAGACAATTTCAAGACATTTCATATACATTTTTACAAGAAATTCAGATGTAATCTGGTAAACTATCCGCAAATTGTACCCCATGTATGATAATTTCGGCGCATTTCGTATATTTTTATAGCAAAAAATTCAGTTAATAGTGTAGCACAATACAATTTCCGAAATAAAACCTGGTATCCCATGCAATGCCCATGTCAAGCATTAATATTTTCAGGAAAGTACAGCTTTATTTATGGTACATATCAATGAAATGTTCACCTTTAACTTTTCTTTGACCTTAAAGTTTTCATTCAATTACTTTCATATTATAATGCACAACACCAACAATCATCATGTCACATGGTACAGAATCTTGCAAGCATCACTTTGCACAACATAGTAACTATCAAAATTAAAATATACAAAGGTAATATTCTTAAACTCTGACCCTGCAAACGGCAGCTTTACAGTAGTGTGACATGAAAGGTGGGAAGAGTAACACGATATAAATTTATACCATCCAGAGTTTTACATAGGTGTCCGTTTTTTCGAACTCATGGGAGCTTAAAAGATGAAAAGCCACCAGGAAATATAAAGAAAAAAAGATGTGAACAACAAAACTTGTCAAAACTAAGACTTTGCTCATCGCATTGAGGTATATTCACCTGAAATTCAGTGAAGCCTGAAGAGGTAAAGGACAGACTTCATTGATGCCACACTATCCTTTCGTTCATTTATCCATTTCAGCTTTCAGAGAGTGACCAAGAACCAGGTGATGGACACAACCATATCAGATCTCGCTGAAGCAAATGGCAGCTCATAAAATATCAAATGTCGAATAAAGTTACAAGAATGTAGTGAGCTGGCACAAGTAACCAAATCCTCTGAGCTAACAAACACTGACATATTCTATGCATGTAGGATACATAAACGTTGGTTATATATCATCCACGAAAAATGAGAATAAAAAATGGTTGCAAGGTTTTAATGATGAAGACGTTTTAACAAAATGAGCTGCCCATCAAAAGACAAAATTCCAGCTGCCGCATGGCTGTCCGACAATTCAATGTAAATGTTACTGACCAAACGAAAGAAGTAATCAGTGTAACTTTCACAGCTGATACCTTGTAGAACAGCCATGACAATGGCACTAAAGTGAATAGATATATAATGTAATGACTTCAAAACAGAGTGGACAATTTTGTACCTCCAACATAAAATTAGACTTTATATTAACACCCAACAACCAAATACTTCCCTAGTACTGCATAAGCATAGCGCATTGAATAATAAAAGAATCAACATAATGACAATTCTTTGTATTCTGATGCAAGTTTGAGCAAAGGAAAAATATAATACATTTATGTAAGATATATGTGTGATCCAGAATTGGACACCTGGATGACAAACTTGCTGACGTTGACCATTGAGCAAAATATGAGTGACAGTTAGCATTCGGGTTACCTAGCTGCACCCCTGTAGAATCGGTCAGCTATCACTTCTATAGTGCCACATAATGAAAGAATATGTTTGAATAAATCTCTATAAAGCATAATTTGTTGGAAGGTCTAAAAAAAACTTGAACTGGGACCTTTTGATTAAAGTTAACGCATTTGTGAGACATGGAAATGCGAACTATACACA
The DNA here is from genome assembly GCA_964020975.1 of Hermodice carunculata. Lineage (NCBI taxonomy): Eukaryota > Metazoa > Annelida > Polychaeta > Eunicida > Amphinomidae > Hermodice > Hermodice carunculata. Next base: position 68,719,641 of record OZ026627.1, read on the forward strand.
AAATGTGGAACAAAATTGATAGCTCAACAAAAGCGTACATTGTATGCACAGAGTCACTAACCACAAATATAGCCAAGGAACCATGTTAATGAATTTCTTAACAATGATGGATTTGGGTGGGGCTTTGATTTTCAGGACCCGCTTATTCGGAGCCAAACAATCATGAACCCACTTTGTATAGCGCTAAGGGCTTTGCGTGATTGTAACTGCAAAACTATTATGAAAAATATGCATGTGATATTTCTGTGAAGAACATATATGGGACCTTTTGGCCACGTATGAGGCCAATACGTATGTGCAAACATTCTTCAGTTTGATTGCCCTGGTAAGACATTAATTCACATTGAAATTAATAAGTCTCAGCTTAATTTCTGGCCAAAGGAATGGATTTATACAACTGTTACCAAAGTATCACAATCTTGCATTTGTTTTAATATATGGATCACAAACTTTCCAAGAAATGTATACTTTACACAGGTTTTTCATTTTGTGGAGCAAAAACAAGTGATACCTGTTATATTCTACCAGGGCACAGCCAGGCAACCTTACAAAGTATCTTTGCCATTTTTTGATAAACTTTGTCAAACTTCAAGACAGGTTGAAATACAAAACCAAGACGTACCATGGCTGATAATACCTTTATCATAATACATAGAGACAGAAGATGCTGTTCACCTGAAGTTTTATGCAAAGTAAAATACACAAGTTGAATATACACCCTGAACCATCACTTAAATTGCCAATACTCATAACATTTTTAGAAGACCACCAAGAGTACATATCTATATGGTTATGCTTTGGCTCCTTTAGGATTTGTTCATCAGGTCTTGCATATGTATCATTTCATGTCCACATATTTAAGGTGGCTGTTTCCAAGGGCTGCTCATGGGTCACCCATAGCATGACTGCTGGCTTCTTGAAAGTCATGCATCTAGGTTTTTGATTTCACACACACAGTGTCGCAAACTTTTGGCACAGATGACATTCTCGGTAAAGGGTCTGATTTGATGAGTCAAAGGGACTCATTAGAAACATTTGACTTAGAGTCTTAAAATTTTAAATATTTATTGTTCACATGGCTACCGAAAAATGATTCTCTTCTTTTCTAAAAATTATACTGGTTAAACTTTTAATAGGTACATATTAACCCGGAAAATCCTTCATGTCTGAGGTTGTCAAAAACATAAAATTGCAAAACTAAAAGAGCGTACCTAAATTACATTCATATCTTCCAAAGCTGTTTTATTTCATGGTGATTGGTTGAAGAATTTTTAGAGACGTTAGTTCAAAATTTGGAAAGTCGTAGCAAAACCCTTCATGCTCTTTTGTGCTAAAAGTGTGTGACACTGACAAATTGTTTCTACGTATATGAAATCCGCATATCGATATCAACAAAAAAATATAATATATTCATCTTTTAGAAATCAAAAACTTTGACGTGAGACCTCCGAGAAGTCAGCGGTCGTGCTATGGGCGACCCATGGGCCACCCCTGGACACAGCCACCTTTAAATGCGTTTACCTGGAATTTCCACGTTGTACCACAACTGTGTCAATATGCTCACCATACCAGGAGACTTGTTACTAGAATAGTACCCGATTTTCGTCGGCTAATTTACAAACTGTATGCATTTTGTAACCAAGGCCACAGGCAGCTAAGTTTACTTTCTCAGGCATGCACGAACAAATCTTGTTGATGAAAGCTAGGGTACATAATTATATTTTTATTTCATGAAATCCTCAGCTTTCTATTACCTACTAATTAGCTTTATGCACGTTTCGTTTTTTCAGTTCCTAATGAACAAAACTTAATTTCATTCAAGGCAAGCTGTCTCATCTGTTTGATAAACTACATATTTTGATACCGGCCTACAGCTTTATGTATTAGTGCACATTACAGATTCTGCAAAATGGGCACTTAGTCATTATAATAATTCAAATCCAAATTGTTTCAACAAATGCACAAAACACATTATTTCACCACATTAATATCCCTCCTCACTTCAAAAAATGAAACACCAAGGACAGGATTTTAAACAAGACTGTGACAGTCTTGTGCTTAGCTGAACTTCGATTAAAGTTGTCCTGTGACCTTTCAAATAATATCATGGTCAAGTTTGTTTTGGACTACTGTTTGCAACATCAGTCATAACTGTTACTGTTCAGGAGTCAGAATTTTTTACAATAGGAAACAACATCCACTATAAGTTGTAAGCCAATATGTCAGTTTGATCTGTCAAGTTCACACAAGCTCAAACTGAAAAATACCAAAGAAAACTAATTAGATAATTAAATTAGTGTTTAATCCCATGAGCATACCCTTACAGAAATTTAAGTTTGCCATTCGATCGCAGGATGGTTGCAGATTGCTTGCAAGTTTGTCGTAAGCCTGCTGCGATCCAGTACAAGCTTGTTATAAGTTTGCAGCCATGTATTGCAAGCTTACTGCGATCTACTGCGAGCATGTAGCAATTTTCTGCAAGCTTGCAGCCTTTTTCTGCAAGCATGCATGCTTGCAGGTATTTTCTGCGAGCTTGCAGCCCTGCCCTTACAGATATGTAAGCTTGTCATACGATTGCAGGATGGCTGCAATATGCTTGCAAGCTCTCCATAAGCTTGCTGTCATCTAGTGCAAGCTCGCAGTATGTTTGCAGAAATAAATTGCAAGCTTGAAGACACTGGTGCATCAAGCAACTTGGTCACTGTTAGATGGCAGAGACTAAATCTTACAACTACACCAAGTTAACTAGATTAATCAGAGGTGGCACTTGAAATCTAAAAAGGAAAATGCCCTGGGATCATTTATATTCTGCAGACTTCTTTATGGCAGCATTGTACTTGATGCTCCAAGCTGAACAGGCTGCTAAACTCACATCGCAAAACCAAAAATATTCCTTGGGATTTCTTCATCACATTTAATTTGCAGCAATATTATCATTTTACAACTGCCTGCCTCTCACATGTAAGGGGAAAATCATATTTCTATATATTATCTACACTTTCAAAATTTGACAATACAAAAACAAAATCAGAATTTGGCATATCAATTTTACAAACCATTGATGATAAATATTCTACCTTTCTGATGCAAATAGTATTTACAAAAATTGGTTTTGAGGCTGTAGATAGTTATGTATGATACCATTACTTTTGGCACCCTGTAACCTTAGTAACAAGCAATGAAACTTGGCAGGTCACAGCTTGAACACAGAAATGTTAGCTTTCAGACCCTTACACAAGTAGATATTAGATAAGCAGCTAGCTTGCACATGCTCACACAAGTAGAAGCTGCAAGCTTGCACATTCTTCCATAAGTGGAGGTGTTAGCTAGTGCAAGGTTGTCATCTTTCAAATGCAAGCTTGTGGCAAGCATGTCATCTTATCTAGATTGCAGAAGGTAACCCTGCAATCTTCCTGCAAGCTAACAGCTAATCTGCCTGCTCCCCCTGCAAGCTAATGCAACCTAAATCTGCAAGCATCTGCAACCTTGACCCAAGCATGCGCCATTTTGATAATACCCTCGCGTTGTTGCAATGTTTCAAATGCAAGCTTGTGGTCACCTTACTGCGATCATATTAAAAATGTCTGTGGTAAGCTTGCAGCAAACATGCAGTGTTAGCTTACTGCAAGCTAAAATTTCTGTAAGGGTAGGATCCACCTTGACCAATATATCATCAAGCCAATATGAAAATTTAATCTTGCCAGCTCAAAATTAACAACACCAGAAGATGCCCCATAGGTACTTTCCTATAGGTGTTTAAAGGTACCAATAGGCCCAGGATCTGCCATTACCGATTATAAGTCAATACGTCAGATTCCCAGATACCCATTATAGCAACGCAAACCTGTACATACCATTTTTGTGCAAATTTTTATTATTCGGCAAAAATGAAAAACTGATGACAGAGACATGTCTTGGAAACACCTGGGGGTGATCAAATTCAAGTAAATTCCAACTGATCTGAAGAAATTCAAAGGTAATGTTAGGAAGTTGCTGTACAAAAAGATTTTTAAAAACCCACAAAACTTGGAAAAAAGAAATTGCACCATGAGGTGAGGATGTACAGGCTGAATGGACAGATGATGGCTGCCAAACACCAGATACTCAGCTGACTGACCAGTCAGCTGAAGTAAAAATACAAAACAGAAAATTTAAACCTGTGAAACTACAGCAATTTATAGTAAGCATCAGTGTGAAATTATAAAACATAACAAACACCATAACACTTTATGAAAACATTTGGCCACAAAAGCGGGTATACAAATGTAGTATCATCTTTAACTGTACAATATTACTGTGCACAATTTGCTCATAATATTGCAATATAACGAACCACAAAAATGTAAAGAATACTAATCAATATTTGAAGTTTTATTTATTATAAAAAATTTAAAATTCAATAGCTGCTTTATCAAAGAGAACTATTTGACTCCAGGAACCTTTATTCCTCTATGATGTATAGTAAGCCCCCCCTCCCACAAGCCTCCACGCTCCACCTCCACACCCCACCCCACCCCATCCCTCCCCACCCCTCCCCACCCCACCAACATCCTCCCTTATCTTTCCATACAGGAAAAAAGTGTTACTTAAAAGGTCAAAGAGCATACTCAACTGCTATTTTGCAAGGCCTTAAGCTATTACCATTAGAACAAATAACATACTTGATGTTATAAAATAACCATTTACTGTACATGTTCAGGAGAGGCATAGTAAAAATGGCCTTCCATATGTCCCTTCATGTGTGTATCTTATATGGCTTATTATTTAATATCTATCACTGGCCAAATGCTGGTACAATTGCATTTGTCTCACCAGTACGGAAAAAATTGATCACAACCAGCAGACTCAAAGTAGCGAACCTGTTTGTCTCCACTTTTTATTGGAAGCACTACAATGAATAGTTTTATGAAAAATATACCACTTTAATTCTCTCAAAGTGGTATAACTCATGTTGTTTAGATATTGTTGAGCAACAATATTATTATAGAATAATTGTTCTTATAGTCTCTACAATAGTCCAGAAAACCTTTATAGTCGGAGGGCCAAAAGCCCATTTGGGGGTGAATATGGATCTGGCAGATAAAGCTTTTTCTTTGCAGATTCTTGTAGCCAAGGTAGGCCCATTCGAGAATCCAGTTGATGACTGTGCGTTACTGTTGAGCCTTTCGAGGAATGAGTAAGGCAGCCATTCCTGACATTCAGTTTTTAAGCAATATCTCAAGAAGTAAGCAAGCTAGCAAGATGAAATTTGTGTCTTTAGCAACATTTTCATGGTCAAAGAATTAAATGAGACCACTTGTAAAGAGCTGTAGTAATTAGGTAATACGGAATTCAATATGGCCACCAGGCAAGATACGCCAACTCGTCAAAATAAGGCTTTTACTACATTCAAATTACAGGTTTACTGTTTAAATATTGTTATCTCTCCAGTCATTATAGGATACTGACATGCCATCTTTAAGAAATTAACTCCTTTATGACCTAAAAATGCACCACCTTGGGGGGCATGTCACTCGCCACATTTGGGGTCTGGTAGGGGGGTGGGGGTTCATCACCTATTGATGTTAATTTGCTCAAAACATGACAAACAATATGACGGTGAGGAAAACATCAGAAAACAAAGTGAGTTCTAGGTTGCAATATACTGAGATTTTATATTATTAACTTTATTATAGACATATGGCAACTGTGTCTTTGAACCGGAAGAGGATCTGGTATCCTGCACTTTTAAGGAAACAATTTGAATGAATGTTGCAAAGAGATTTTAAGAGAATAATTTAACCCCAGTCAACAGCTTTCCTTGGTACACTTTGAGTGGAAGGCATCCTGACTGAGCTCAGGAAAGCTGTTTATAAACATATACAATGACCATTTAAGGGTTAAAAAATGCATACTTCGTAGTATACTTTTACCAGTATTTACAACTTTTATTTGTTTCATTCTAGTAGGTGGATTCGCACGTTCTATACATTCCACACACCTATACACAAGCCAAGATTTCAAAGAGGGGTGTAGGTGTATTTTCCCTTGTCGTAATTGCTAAGTGTAAAAATGTTAAATAATTAGGTGTAAAGATGTATTTGTAGTACAGTAACACTGTATTACAAATACGCTTTACTGTAACTTAAAACTGTAAATTATATCTCTTTCGCTGCTATGAGGACTTTAGGAGTGCAGATAATTCAAACCCATGAGATAATTTGATATTCAAATACTCTGTGGAAAGACCTTTCATTCAAGTACCAGCATAGACTAAATTCAGTTTCAGAGATCATGGTCTTATAGTCTTCAGCTTTTCTTGGTGCCAATTTTTTCTTTCACTTGGTCTGGGTCAACAGATTGCTCTCCGCGCAGAGTGCACCGAGAGAAGCTGAAGACTGAGACCATGATATAACTTACAGTTTTGTTACTGAATTACAAATACATCGTTGCACCTAATTATTTAACATTTTTACACAGTGCATGAACCACCAGGGGAAAATACACCTACACCCCTCATTGAAATCTTGGTTTTTGTATAGGCGTGTGGAATGCATAAAATGCATAAGTCCACAACCATTTACCCTAGCTAGAATAAAACAAAAAGTTGGAAATATACTCGTCAAAAAAAGAAACTTATATTGTAATATAAAGTAGATTAGATATTTTTGTAAGCCATATACAGTCAAAATAGTTGGTCCAAGATTTAGTCATGTGGCCTCACCTTAGTCATGTAATGCCAATTTCACAAAAGTGACAGATTTTATTTACATAAGATGAAGCAACACAATTGAAGTTCCTGTCTCAAAAATGGCACAAGAATCTGCCATGCACTAGATCAAACCAGTGTCATTTTACACCTGTTCAAAAACATAGTTGACATAAATCATCTATAAAGTTAATAATATACAATTTCAGTCGAACTGATTCTATAAATGGGCCAGTAACATTATGACTATGTAGTGATGGTAATGTGGCAACTTCTGTATTCTGTGTGTCTATTGCAACCTAGAACTCCATTTGTTTTATGATTTTTTTCTCACTTTCATATTGTTTGTCATGTTTTGAGCAAATTAATGTCAATAGGTGATGACCTCCACCCAGCCCCCTCCCGCAATGTTAAATGCAATTAAGCATGACAAATGTCATGGCCCTCCAAGGTGGTGCATTTTTAGGTCATAAAGGACTTAATTTCTAAAGATGGCACAATGGTACCCTACAATGACAAGAAAGATAACTTTCCTTCACAGCAAACCTGTAATCTCAAGGCAGATGTAGTAAAAACCTTATTTTGATGAGTCAGCATACCTTGCATATCGAATTCTGTATTACGATATCACTACAGCTCTTTAAAAGTGGTCTCCTCTGATTCTTTGGCCATGAAATATTGGTATAGACACAAATCCCATCTTGCTAGCATGCTTACTCCTTGAGAAATTGCTAAAAACATGAATGTCAGTAATGGCCGCCTTAATTTGCATATTCCTCGAAATGCTCAGTGACGCATGGTCATCAACTGGATTCTCAAATGGGCCTACCTGGGCTATCGGAATCTGCAAAGAAAAATACTTTATCTGCTGGATCCAGGTTCAGCCTCATGACTCCCTGATTATTACCTCATCACCTTTTTTCTTGCAGATTCCCTCAAAAAACATATTATACATTTTAATTGACCCAGTGGTTCAGGAAAAAATACCAGAATTTAGTATAATTTGACTCATATTACCGTTGGAGATTTCAATCTGCTCACATTAAGGATTCAGCATTTAGTTGGGCTTCAACTTGTCCAATCTTTTCTCGAGCAGAATGTTTTGCATTCTTCTATCGTTGAATATTTTAGACCGAACTTTTTTGTACTTCTCTTGCAATGTCATCTTATCTGGAAGGCTGTCCAAATGTGCATTTTTTAAAAATCCAATTATTGCACCTTTTTCTGAAAAAAAACAGAGAGAGAGAGAGAGAGAGAGAGAGAGAGAGAGAGAGAGAGAGAGAGAGAGAGTGAAGCAATTTGTGAATGACAAAAGTATTCACCATTGAAAAAATTGCAATATTAATGTCACAAATCAAACAAGTATGTATGTTCTCACTGCTGAAGAACTTTCTTTATTATTCAAAATATTTATAAAACATGAAGCTCTTCTTTTTTGATTAAATTTTACCTGAATATCTTTGATCACACAAAATTATTTCACAATGGGGACATAAATGTAAAATATAATTACTATCTATCTAGAAAAGGAATAGACAAAAAAGGGTAGGAGTTGTCTACCGAGTGTTTCATTCCTTACTAAATTAGTGAAGCTGTCAATCTTGAGGCATTCCTGCAATTTATTTTGTGTCAGTGCTTTTCTTTATGCTGGAAAACTGCTAAAACATGAGGGCTGCATGTAAAGCTCATTCTCACCAGGTGTGACATTAAACCCCAAATCCGACTCTTGTCTATGAGTGATTAGATGTGTCTGTATGGAATTTCAAAGTACTTGGCCGATTGGTTTCAGAGCAAATTTTTATCATGAACCAAACAATTCACAATTTAGAGGACTGTGACATTCATGTGCTTATGTGACATTTGAGGCACAGATTAAACCAGTATTATAACCTTTGAAGCTTACCTAAAGTCACAGTACCATCTGCTGAATGCATTCAGGCATATATTGGTCCCGCGAAGTGTCTCATGATTTTTTTGGAGCAATTGATGCAGAAGTTTCACAGACGAGTTTTGAAGATAGGGCCAAAAATGGGCAAAAGAATTGGATTGTGATTGTGGACAGACTTTGGACACAGAGACTTAGGTGGTCTGATGACCTTTGGATTGATATCAAAGTCACCTTTGTTTAAGACCATCATCATTATTTGCAATATCAGTCTTCACTCATACAGATCAGAAGTATTTTTTTAAAGAAAAGTAAATAATCACTATTACAAAGATCAAGGAGGCTGTATGGAAGGACAAACAATTCACTGGTCGATGATGTCTACAGGCTCAACCTTGTTTACCAACATTTTCCCTGGGTATTGTAAAATAATGTCAATATTACACCTGTGTCACAATGTGACTGCATTTCTGACAGAGCGTGCTATCATAGTTACCTTAGACTGATTGCAAAAATGTCAATGAAATAGATATAGCAAGTATGCATTGGACTCAAACAGTTGGTTCCCGGAAGGTAATGTGAGTCAATATTACATTTTCATCCAAAAATGTACAGTTTCCAAAAAGACACATGGGGTCAGAAGAAATCATAACCAGGGGACTATGAAAGTCCTATGCTCTGACCTTACACTGAAAGACCTAAGTGGTCCTGTGAACTTCAGAATGATATCAAGCTCACTTATGTTCAATGCAATTATCACTTTTGCCAACATGAACATATCTCCTTTCTGATTTTTCCAAATATTAACAACTTGCTAAAACCACTAGAGCATGAGCATTTAAATAAACTCAGTAGAAACACTTCCAATGTGTGAACGGCAAATTCTTAGTCCTAATCCAAGTGCTACTCTAGTCTGGGGGATGACGACTTTGGAGAGGATGTAAAACTGGGAGTTCCCATTCCAATCCTCATTAACTCACATGATAATCAATAGGAATGCATGCATTAGCTGACAAGCAAGTACCCAAAATGAAACATTCAATAAAAAGCGTGCTGTGTGAACAACCCATGCTCAACTGACCTAGAGATTAATTATGCTTGTGTTTCTGTGATCTTGGGATTGAACAAAATAGGTAGATATTTATCAAAGATACATCTATACCAAGTTTGACAAAGTAACCAATAGGAAAGGTGCATTTACAGATAAATATCCAAATTTTTTTAAAAAATCATCTACAAGATGATCATGATGGTTCTGTGCTCTGCTGAGTGGAATGTGCTTTTACTGTATTGCAACACATGCACTGTAGTCTGCATAGCTATATATATATATATATGTACAGTGGTAGCAGAGTTTGATATATAATTCATAAAAAATATAAAAACATGCAGGACCACCTGGTGGCCAAAACAAGAACTGGGTAACCCTATGTGCAATATCAAAGCAATTGGCCAAGTAGTTCTTGAGATGAAGATTTTTTTTTCAGAAAAACATTTAAAAATTTCATAAAAATATAGAAAACACATTACATCCTCATCTCCTTTGCAAAATTGGTTGAAGTCCACCTGGGGATCATGTGATGCAAAATCAAAACATTCCCAGCACCGGGTTTTGAGAAGAAGTCAAAAATGTAAATACCATAGCCATATGTACGATATAATGGTCACACTTACCTATGGTTGCAAAGTTTGATTTCCCATAACTTTGTCAAAAATTAACATATCCATATCATTGTCACAAATTTCTATTGTCTAAAGTCAAATTTTATTCTGATGAAATTTTAAGCAATTCTTTTCAGCTGTTCTGGAGAAGTAAAAAATAGCCTTCACACACAAAAATTTACAAAGAAAAAAATAGAAAAAAATTATAGTACAACCTGGTAGCCAAAATAAAAACTAGGTGACCCTAGCTATAATACCAAAGCATTTAGCCAAGTAGCCCTTGAGATAAAGACATTTGAAAAAAAAAAAAAAAACTCGGTTCCATAAAAATATAGAAAAATTATTACACCATCATCTCCATTGCAAACTTTATAGAAGTCCACCTGGGGAACATCCAATGCAAAATGAAAACATTCCGAGCACCGTTTTTTTAGAAGAAGTGGAAAATGTAAATACCATAGCCATATGTGCCATCTAGTGATAACACTTACCTACACTAATAACTTGTTTCCACGTTAGTGGGTGCGTTTCGGCGTTTCAGGGCAGTCCCTGGCATTACACAGCGTTTGCTAGCCTGAGACAGTGTTAGCCAGCTTTACAAACGCTGGGAAATGCCGACTAACGCTGGGAAACGCCAAAATCCAATTTAGCCTTTTGGGGCTCAGTGTTAGCCTGAGTTGGTTGCCATTTGCCAGCATTAATACGCGTTTGCCAGCGTATTATATTGAAATCAGCAATATATAGCTTTGGGCTAGCTAGCATACCTGTCAAGTCTTCCACTTTTTCACCCAAATTTATTTGATTTACGTGCAAAATTTTGCAAATTTGGCAAAATCTCCTGCATAAAAATTTAGATTTTCTATTATATTCTTTGTTAAGATACAAATCTCCCCCATGGATTTTTCAAATTTGCAAAAATCTCCCCATTTGAGGTGTGGAATGTTGACAGGTATGGGCTAGCATAGAATCCGGGTGAACATAATACATGGAATTTAATAATAAATTACATGTATTATATTCACATCTGTGCTGGCACAAAGCTATACATTGCTGACTTGTGCTGTGCATACAATAAAAATTGCTGGGCTGTGTTCAAATAAAAATTGACAAAAGGGTTCTTTGTTTGTCTTTACTTTGCAACCAAGATTGAGGTGACCAAAATATCGGTGATCATGAGCAAAGTCATTCACTACACATACACCTCAATGGATAAATCATCATCATAAGATTAAAGCTAATTATGTTGTGTTGCCCATGAATATAAAAAATAAAAGTATATTAATGATTAGTACAAGTAAAAGACACAAATTTCCATGGATCCTTCTCATCCCAGTTCAACTGAATGCAAATTTTACATGTATCCCATTAACTTTGCTAACGCCGAGCCTCAAAAGGTTTCATTGGATTTTGGCATTTCCCAGTGTTTGTAACGCCGGCTAATGCTGACTCACGCTGGCAAACACTGTGTAATGCCGGGAACCGTCCTGAAATGCCAAAACGCACCCACTAAAGCCGAAACAAGTTACTAGTGCTACCTATGGTTGCAAAGTTTGATTTCCCATAACTTTGTCAAAAATATTACATATCCATATCATTTTTACAAACTATCATTGTCTAAAGTCAAATTTTATTCTGATAAAAATTCGAACAGTTCTGTTCAGCTGTTCTGGAGAAGTAAAAAATAACTTTAACACACAAAAATTCATAAAAAAAAATTAAAAATTAGAGCGCAACCTTATGGCCAAAATAACAACTAAGTGACCCTTGGTGTAATATCAAAGCATTTGGCCAAGTAGCTCTTGAGATAAAGACATTTAATTTTTGTTTAAACTCAAGTACAAAATTCATCAGAAAATAAAAAAAAATATTGCATCATCACTTCCTTTGCAACTTGGTTGAGGTCGACTTACACTATACAGTGATTTCACTTACTTACGGTTACAAAGTTTGATCTCCCATTACTTTGTCAAATATTAACATATCCATGTCACTTTTACAAACATTTATAGACAAAAGCAAAATTATATTCTGATAAAATTTCAAGCGATTCTGTTTAGCCCTTCTGGAGAAGAAGTTACAAATAGCTCTAACACAAAAAATCATTAAAAAAAATGCAGCACCACCTGCTGGCCAAAATATGAACTGCATGACCCCAGGTGACTATGTGCAATATCAAAACAATTGGCCCAGTAGTAATAGAGAAATAATTGCACCGTAACTTCTGTTAAAAACTTGGTAGAGGTCTACCTGAGAAACATTCATGTGCAAAATGAAAACATTCCATCCAGCAGTTTTTGAGAAGTCAAAAATGTTAAAACAGGCAAATGGAGGGATGGACAGATGAACAACGGATGCAAACGGATTCCAATAGCTCTGCTGACTGGCAAGTCTGCAGAGGTAAAAACCAAAAATTCACAGGAGTGCCACCTGGTGAACAAGTTTGTCTGAACTTTTGACAAGAAACATATCTACCAAGTATCAGCTTAATCTCCGGTACAGTTCTGGAGATGTAGTTGAAAATAATGAAACAAACAAAAAATCATTATAAAACAGAAAATATTTGCAATGCTACCTGGTGAACAAATTAAGACTTCGGAGTCCCTAGGAATGTTCCTGTGTGATATCAAAGCAATTGGGTGAGCCATTTCAGAGATTTTTTAAAATTTGTCCCCCCAAAAACAAAAACAAAAAAAAAAATCATAAAAATTCCAAAAACCAATGGAGTATGACCATCTGAACTAACTTGGTAGAGACCCACCCAAGGTACATGGTTACCAAGTTTGAAGTTGATTTGGTTGATGGTTTTGGAAAAAGAGTTGAAAATGTGAAACAGCTTTAGAATGCTAATTGACTTATATAGTAGTACCCAGGAAAGATGCATTTACCGATAAGTACCCAAATTGAAAAAAAAAATCGTTAAAAATCAGGAATCCACAGCAGTGCCATCTGGTGAATAAATTTGTTTGGTCCTTCCATATGGAAAATATCCACCAAGTTTCAGCTCAATCTGAGTTCTAGCAAAAACTCAAAAATTCATGAACATTTAGAACAAAAATTGCAGCCCCCCTGGTGAAAAAAAAATTAAAACTTCGAGTCCCTAGGAGTGGTCCTGTGTGATGTCAAAGCAATTCGGTGAGTCGATTTGAAGAATTTTTTTGCACCAAAAAAAGAACAAAAAATTCATAAAAATTCCAAAAATCAATGAAGCATGACCATTGGAACAAATGTGGCAGCCACTTACGTAAAGAACATCCCCACCAGGTTGAAGTAATTCTTGCTGATAATTTTTGGAGAAGAAGTTGAAAGTGCTAAATGTTGATGATGGATGGACGGACGGATGGACAACAGAAGGAGGACCATGAGATAAGCTCAGCTTACTGACAAGTCAGCTGAGCTTAAAATAGCTCTGTGACCATGGCATTGTGTCAAGTTCACCCTTCTTTGATATCTTCTGAGACCTAATTCAGGAATATAAGCACATGCAATATGAAAGCCCTATCAAAAACCTTTTTAAATTATCGTGTAAAACAAAATTCCTCAAAATGGCTCCGTGACGTTCGGAATTGGGTCAAGGTCATTCATCTTCAAACTCATCTGAGACTTTAGTCAGGACTGTTATCAGCTTCAATCTGACAGGCCTATGTTAAAAACGTTTCAAGTTATTGCATGAAAACAAAATTTAGTAAAAAAGCTCTGTGACCTTGGGAATTCAATCACGGACACCAATCTTCGAACTCGTCCGAGACTTTATTCAGGACTATGAGCATGTGCAAAATGAAAGCCCTAAGCAACACACTTTTGGGATTATTGCATGAAAGCTGTCAGTCCACACACACAAACATGGACAAACTCCTCCTTCAGAGGGGCCATAAAGAATTTATTTCCACATGTAATTGTGTCAGTTCTGACTTATCGGTCAACCGACCTACAAATGAATTATCATTTCATTATGTGTCTAATTTCATAATGGGTGCATGTTGATACATGCAGATGTTTCAGATTCTTAAGCACACAGTCATATTGACTGGCAAGAAATTAGGTTTCTATACATGTACATGCACACTTCCTTCAGAGATTAAACATTTAAAATATGATAGATGATATTTATCCCTTTAGCTAGTCTATTCACTTGGTAATTTCCCCTTTGCACCGGTTTCTGTATAGTACTTTTGAAAGTATGTCTTTAAAATATTAGCATCCTTTCTGGACCAGGATATGGAAACTGAAAAAAAACCATAAGGCTGTGTATGGAAATACATTTCAAACAAATTCCAGTTCTGAAGAAACAAGCATATGTGGCTTTACTATTTGCATCACATATGTGGTATCTGTATGTAAAGAAGCACGGTGTACTTTCACAAATTGAGGACTGTGATAATACCATGCTCAGCATACCTGATGGTCTCAGTCACTTTCTTATAGCAGTGACTCTTCATCCAAGGTTTCAAGGCAAACCCAAGGTAGAGTTGCAGACTTTGATATGGTGTCTCCTGTGAGCATATGCTAACAATCTTATAAGACTGCCTGCTCTCAGCAGGATGCTGGCTGGAGGCCTTGTTCTTGCTCCTCAAGAGAAAGTAGTTTTCTCTCTTATCAGGCTTGCAGAACCATGACTGAGCATATCTATCAAATCATTTTCATTAACATTGACTGCTACTGAACAGGATTAAGACATCCTGTGGGAACAACCACCACACCTCAAGATGACATCCTTTATGGTTCTTGGTCTTTAGCATGTTGTTAACAGCATATACTCAAAACCAAAAATTTTAACATAGGGGGCTGCCTAAATGGCCACTGTTCAGCTGCCCAAACAAAAATATTATTTAACAATTCACTTTAAACAAATTACGAATAAT
The DNA here is from genome assembly GCA_964020975.1 of Hermodice carunculata. Classification (NCBI taxonomy): domain Eukaryota; kingdom Metazoa; phylum Annelida; class Polychaeta; order Eunicida; family Amphinomidae; genus Hermodice; species Hermodice carunculata. Next base: position 68,734,735 of record OZ026627.1, read on the forward strand.
ATTGAAATAATTTATTAATAAAACATGTGACAACTTCACATGCAACTGAGAGAATAATTCACTCCTGGACAAATTACTTAAACAAATAAGCAATAAATCATTTCACAAAATTACTGTTAAATCACTTTTACAAATCATCAATAAAACATGTTTTCCTATCAAAGCATGAAGAAATTTACATGCAAATTAGTGACTTAGTCACCCTTTAACAATTAAATGCTTGAAACAAATCATCAACAAGTCACGTTTCCTTCCAGTATGTTTGCAGAGGAAAAAAACATCAAAATGTATGTATTGTAAGACATCACACAAAATTACTTTCAAAGTATGAGGTATGCAGATTATATTGTAAATTGTTAGGATAGTATCAAAACATGTTTCTAATTTTGTCCAAGAATGTATTTACTGTGTAAAGTTTGAAATTTTCAGTTCAAATTTGTAATTGCCTGGTTTTCTAAATGCCACATAATAAGATATTCATATATGTACTTCCTCCCTGGTTCACCAAATGGGTGGCTTGACGAGACAGGTCTTATCTGATTTCCAACGTCATTGTACATACCTGAGTATATCATAGGAAGACCTATATATCACACAAATTATGAAAGTAAATTAAAGCACATAGCATGCACATAACACTAAGACCTATATCATCATGATCATGAAGAGACTGACAGGAAGTACATATACCTTCTTAGTTAATTCCTACATGATCTGCCTACTCCATATGGTGGGCCTATTCATCCTTTAAGATTTTCAAATATTGGCAAGAGCAAAGGCCAAAAATGTGACTTTACTAAAAACGGCTGAATTTCCCTCTAAATATGGCATTGTGTATCAAATAGCATCAATTAAATCACAATAGACGTATATAAGGTCCATCACATAACAAATATTGCAAATGTCTGCTGTACACATTTGGCAAGTTTAACAATTGAACAATAATTCATTTCTCCTAGTTTACAGAATTAACAATCACCAATAATACACTTCTGGATGGAACAATTGCCAGTTTTTTTTAAGCCAAGTGTCCCTAGGTGATTTGAAGATGCTTTGTTAAGAAATCAACAATAGTTGAGATTATGAAGTTACTGATCAGTGATTTATAGCTAAATTATTGGTAGATTATCTGTGAATGATTCATTTTTAGTTTTTATTTAGCTGACCTGGACATTCAACCCCTTACTGATACCAGCCTGGAAGTGTACCAAGCCAATTTTGAAGCAATTGGCCAAGTGGTTTTAGAGACAAATTTAGTTCTGCTGACTGGTGGGCACAGACGTTATACAATACCTATGTCTATCCATCCATCCATCCATCCATCCATCCATCTGTCAGTCTGTAAACTTCCGCTTGCAATTTAAGATTACATCGACACACTTTTCAAGGTTATAAAGACAGCATTTTGTAATACATCAAAAATGTGGAAATTTCAAGAATGCTGGTTTTTGAAGAGTTCTTGTGAAATTTAACATAACAAAACCGACTAATGGACAACAGAAGGAAGATCATGAGATAAGCCCTGCTGACTGACCAATTAGCTGAGCTTAAAAAAGCCCTGTGACCTTGGAATTGTGTCAAGGTCACCCATCTTTGATATCTTTTGAGACCTTATTGAGGAATATAAGCACGTGCAGTATGAAAGCCCTATCCAGAAACTTTTTCAAATTATCTTGTAAAAAACCAAATTCCTCAAAATGGCACTGTGACGTTCAGAATTGGGTCAAGGTCATTCATCTTCAAACTCATAGAAGACCTTATTCAGGACTGCAATCACCTGGAATTTGCCAGGCCTATGTTAAAAACTTTTCTAATTATTGCATGAAAACAAAATTTAGTAAATAAGCTCTGTGCCTTCAATTATTTTTCAAGGTCATCAAGCACCATAGTGAAGGATGCTAAATTGGATACGTCGGGAGGGAAATTCTTTCATGAAATGAATTTTAGTGAAGATCATTTGATCTTAACTTGCATACATATATCCTTTTACCATTGCAGGAATATTAAACAGGCAAAAATTAGACAATATGGAGTCATGGTGTCATGTGGTGGCATCACTGGTGAAAATTATTAGAACTGACATCATAGTTATCAAAGCACATTAAATTGATGATTGTAATAATAAATTGAGATTGAACTACAAAATTTACATCAAATATACTTTAGGCCAGTGGTCAAAGTTTGTAATGTGTTATGTGACCATAAACTATATTTCAAGGTAATTCAGAATATGACACTAAATTAAGTAATGTTGATAAGGAATTAGGCAAAAAATGTCAAATGTACCACAAATGTGTATCATGTGGAAGTTTGATGTTGCATAATATGGATGATCTTGACATTTTTCTCAAGGCCATTGATGGAATGCATTTCAAGAGATCAATTTTTGGTTATGGTCACCAGGTTAAATGTTAGTGGAGCATTAGGCCCATAGGCCTCTTGTTTTAAATTTTGACAACCAATGAACAAGAGGACTCTGACAGTCTTGTGCCTAGCTGACCTTGCATGCATAGACCAAAGTGGTTCATTGAACTGCTTAATAGTAATTCACCCATTAGTCATGGTTTAAAATAAAAAGTAATAAATAGTTGCAGAGTCTACTATTACCAAGATATATGCCAATATGTCAGTTGGACGTCTCAGGGTAACTCAAGGTCAAAATTAAAAACATAATAAAAACACACAAGTACTTTCCAGTTAGTGTTCAACAGCAACCATGACATCATGATCCACCAACACCAAAATATTAGCCTCTCAGTCACCCAACTACTCAAGATCACTAATGATTTAAAATAACAACATAATAAGAAACTAGAAAAAAAATTTGCTCCGAACCAAATCTGTCTGTGTGCCTTCAAAAGCTAAATATAAACATTAAATGGCGCAACTTTTGTTCTTTGGTACTTCACATTCCTTTAAGCTTATGGTTGAATGAAAATTTCAATGCCCAAATGACCTTCACCTTTGACCTTTACAGGTCACATGTAAATTGCAGAAATGTACAGTGTTAAAATACCTACAATTTAAGTCCCACATGATTAGAATTGAAAGTAGATCCTTTGACCTTTGGGGGTCACATGTAAGTTTTAAAATGTGCAGTGTTACAATAGCTACAATTTGAGCCCAACATGACAAAAAGTCGATACAAATTGGCCAAGTTATGACTAAAAGAAAGCCACTATTGAAAATGGCTTTTGACTTTGATATGACCTTTGACCTTGGGATGACCTCAACCTGAAGTGGACTTTGACCTTTAAAATGACATTTTGACCTAAAACTGGCCTTTGCCTTTGACATGACCTTTGACCTTGACATGACAGACATTGGAGATGACCTTTGCCTTGCTATGATTGAACTCCTATACACCCGGAACCACATCTACCATAAAATATAAGATATTGAAGATTTAAAATTTTAATAAGCCCTCATTTGCACAATTTTGAAAAATATGATCTCTTTTTACCAAAAGGTGAGACTTCATCTATAGAAGTATAAATGTGCCAAGTTTGGAGTTTCTACGTATAATAAGTTTCAAATAAAATGTCAGACAAATTTGCCTGTAAAGATTGCCTGTAAAGAAAGAAAGAAAGAAAGAAAGAAAGAAAGAGAGAGAGAAGGAAGGAAGGAAGGAAGGAAGGAGAAAGAGAGAAAAAAAGAAAGAAAGAAAAAAAGAAACAAAGAAAGAAAGAAAGAAAAAAAGAAAGAAAGAAAGAAAGAAAGAAAGAAAGAAAGAAAGAAAGAAAGAAAGAAAGAAAAAAAGAAAGAAAGAATTCCTAGAAAAACAGCATGTCTGTGTCACACAGACACAATGATAAGTACCCAAATTGATTGTTTGACCCTTAGATAAGCTCCATTTGCATCAAGATTAGAATGTTCTGTTAAACTAGCTTGGAGAAGAGTTGGAAAAATCAAACTCACTTGACAAAAATACAATACTTTTGTTAAAATAACAAAAAAATGGCAATGGCATTTCTTGAAAAAAATGTAAGGTCTAGGGGTCCCCAGAAATTTGCACATACAATTTCAAAGAAATTGTTCAGGCACTTTCAAACAATATATTTTAAGATTTGTCAAATAAATGAAAAAACAAAATACAACAAAAAGAAACAAAATTACTGGGGGATGACTGTTTGACCAAACGTGGAAGACACCCTCTCAAAGTTCATCCCTTAGTTTGAAGTGGATCTGGCTAATGGTTTTTGGAAAAGTGGTAAATGTTTTTTGTGGATGGGTAGACCACACCAGAAGCTGGACATCAGATGATAGATTACTGACCATCCTATAAGCTCAGCTTCATGCAAAGTGGAGGTTTAAAGTGAATCTGTAGCTTAGGTCATTTCTAATCTAATGAGGTTACACAGCCATGCTTAATCAAGTAAGAGTTTTGTGCTTCATGTGATACTCACCACAAGCATCAGATTCCTTCTTTTCTTGTTTACTTGTCTGTGGAAAGGGGGTTTTCTTTGGTGCTTTAACAGAGACAGCAAAACCTAAAGAAAACACAAAACACACAGTATACACCTTAACCTTGCTGTTATTGCTGGGTGGAAATTGATGAATGTGGAGGATATTTTTCTGAACTATATTTGGTGTATACACGGCAGTTTCTAATATATTTTGTACAAAACACACAGGGTACTCATTATCATAGTAACTATGCCATTCTGTTTAAACTGAGAAATATTTTTTTGAATTTGTCAATAGTATATGCCCCTTTTATTGCTCAGGAATTGAATTGTTTGGACATTTTCTAAATTTTTGCACACTTAGACAGTAAGGTACTTTCAAATTCATAAGATTTCAGCCCAAGGCTTGTTATTTTCACATGCAGCAGGTTTGACCAACTTCAAGTTATATATGATTTTCACAGTTTATACTGCTAGTACACTGACACTACTGGCACTGCTACATCTCAAAAGAGACAGCTGTAGAGCAACTTAGAAAGGTGTCATCTGTTTCTGTATATTTTCCCAAGAATCATTGTGGAACTTCAGTACAGCAGTAAGAGCAAATGAACAAAATGATTTCCAACATTTGCAATTCAAAACCTTTTGGGATTCAAGTTATAGAAATCCCTTTTCTATGGACTAATGTTCCTTAATTCAATCTTGAAGCTTCATCACAACTTGTTTCTAGCAGTACCTACCAATGACATCAGTTTTGCCTTCCTTTGGTGTACTTGTCCTTGGACCAGCCGCACGTCTCTCTTCCTGTAACATTGCTTGGGGGCTGCTTATATCTAAAATAAACGTGGAAACATTTTGATATTGACAAGTATCAATATAATTTGAAAAACAGTTGGTTGCACAATGCAGGCATGTATGCGTAAACATGATAAATTGCATTTGCTCAAATTTAGGTTTCATGCAAATTTAGAATTGAAACAATTACCTCCAATTTCCCCATAATGATCGCTTATAATAGCCCAAATACTGAACTTATGCTGAGTTGCATAAGCAATCCTTCTCTGTTTTTTCCTAATTTTCCTTGATTCCAATAGTGCGATGTGGTTGCATAAGGTCTGGATTGGGAAGTGAGATATACTTATTCTCTTCTGTTTTTGCTTAATAATATCTTTATCAGAACCCCATTACTGGGGAAAGTAAAATAATACAGATGCAGTACGGTAACCAAGCACAAATGGACACAACCAAGTTTAAATCTACTCCATATACAGATGATACAACTTTAAAAAATTCTTTGTGTTTTTCAAAAGTGACATCTAATATGCAAGGTAATGTGTCAAATTTCATTAATATAGAAATTTAAAAAATGTTCATAATTGGCTAGGTTTTCACAAATTATCATTGAATATTGCAAACACTAAGTACATGTTATTTCATTTCCTGCAAAAAAGATCAATTCTGTGTTGGACTAAAAATTCATGGTGTTGTGATTTCCAGGGTTGATGACTTTGATTTCCTGGGCTTGTGTATACATTAACATTTGATTTGGAATTCTCATTTAACAAAAATTGGTAACAAACTTTGTAGAGTAGTTGTAATTGAAAAAAACTTGGAAATTAAGTATCTTCCTGTAAGAACTTTACATTTAATGAACAATTTCCTATTTTTATCACATCGAAATCACTGTATTCTTGTATGGGGTTTTTGTTTTGACCGAATTTTTATGTTACAAAAGAAACTGATACATCTCATATGCAATTCTTGGTATAATACCTATACAGACCCCCTATTTAAGCAAATGAATATTTTAAAAGTACACAACATTATGCGGTTAAAGACTCTCCAAGTTTTATTACCGATACACCAGAAATGAAGTTCCCATTTACTTTGACAATATGTTTAAATTTGTATCACAATCTCATTTGATACCTTCCAGAGGGAGACCTATTATTCCTGCCCCTAAAAATGCAACTATTGTATTTGTGTCTTTTTGTCCAAAAGCACTTCCTGGTAGTCATTACCCTATTCCGCAGTCTGAACTCTTTACTCTCCATAAGCTAACCTGTCCCTGTCCAACTTACATACATAGAAGTACTATCGTTTATATTGCACACATTCCTCTGTAAAATTTTGACAAAGGCTTTATTAGCCCAAATAAATTAAAGGGTCTTCAGTGGGTAACTACTCAACATGTTTCGGAGCCTTTTACCCGTACATGTCTCTCTGAGTAGCGGCTCCTTGTCTAAGCTAAATATTCAGCAAAGACAACCCACATAATAATGAATAAATATGAACGTGGCAATTGATGAATTAGCTAAATACGTGAAGTTTTGCTTATAAATGCAGAGCTTCATATCAAAGAAGAATACCTGTCAAACAAACCATAATTACCAAATTTGCATAGTGCAGGTTCAGATAAGACCAATTTGACTTACCTCTGAACCGATATGTACCCTTTCTAGCTGGACAGCTTATCCTAGTTAAACCATCCGCCAATGTTTAACTGAAGTGGAAACAAGCTGGGGCATTATATTCAGTCCCAGTGATCGTAAAATAAATAGTTGCAGCTAGACCACCTGTATAAACCAAGGGAAATCCTAACAAGGGCTGCAACAATGTACATCCTGCACCAGCAATGTAAAACAAACTCCATGATGACACCTACTCCTCAAACAATTAAGCTGTATTTAACCGCCAACCCTTAGTCAATGTGTCAACTTAATGTGTCAGGTTTGTGACATTTGAGAAAATACTGTCAATTTTGAGTAATTTTTTAATATTGAGTAAATGTGCATTTAGGCATATCAGAAAAGAATGAAAGTCTTTAGCATTTATGCCAAAAACATGCTATCGAAACAATTTTTCTTAACAGGATTTTAAGTACAATTAGGCAAACATGTAACTTTGGTAGGCTGCTTCTTGCTACCTGTAGCCCCTTGGAGTTTACCTAACAGAAAACATGTAAGCCTAAAATGTCTGATAGTGAATGTTAAAACAGAAAGATGCCAAAAGATAGAGTTAAGTTGCAAAACAGACAAGTCTAAAAACTGTAAATTATTGTGGCCAAACTTTCTAATAATCTTTGGATATTAACAGTAGAATTATAGGGCAAGTCAGAAAAGAATGAAAGTCTTTTGTATTTATGTCACGAGAATGCAATGAAAATATTAACCAGATGTCAAGTACAATTAGGCAAGCTTGTAACTGTCGTAGGCCGCTTCTTGCTGCCTGTAGCCCCAATGAAAAATTGTATCTGCTATTACATTCCTCATTTACTCCAAAATATTACTCCCTGCATCAAAGATAAAACTACAATACATTCATATCTTGGCTTTTCAAAATACATTAAATCATATTTTGTGAATAAATATCAATGTGAGTGTACCATACCATACATCTGTAATCAATGCAACAATCACAAAACTATTGTTCCACTGGAAATAAGTTAAAATTTCAGTCTTGTATTTTTTTTATATTTTTACTCAAGCATAAGTGTTTTGGTTCTGCAATGTGAATGTCATAAAACATGTCACCTCTCCTGGTAGTTGGCATCAGCAATAGCCGATTAGGTCTACTGACATATTTTGTACTGCTTAAATTGGTTGAAAAACAATGGTTTCTCACGTATTTTTGCATATATATTTTTTTACAATTTCCTATCTACCTGACAAATAAAATGATTCTGATCCTTATTCTTTTGTTTGGCAATTTAAATATATATGGAGTAACTAAATACAAATAAGACAATCTTAATTATACAGAAATCGTATCAATATAGGAAAACAGTACCATAAATAAACTAGAACAGGCTGATTTTCCAACAGAAAATCAAATGTCTCCCGTGCGCCCTCACTATTGTCACCCTTATTTTTATAAATAGGCATACCAATCCCATTGATATACAGATATGGTGAAGGTACACTCATTATTGACATTTCAAAACGTTGATTTTTGATGAAATGCCCATGTGACCTGGAAAAATAGGTCTAGGTCATACATTTGCAGTTACAAGCAAGGTCTTACAAAAGTCTTACATAGAAACATAATCACACAAAATGTCAACTTCTCTAAGGCACATGTCTCTTGACTGCATCTGCAATGATTTCTAAAAAGTGGCTATGTGATTTTGAAAATACCTCAAGGTCACCCATCTACAATCCCAACCTAGTTGGTATTATGGAACATAAACAAGCAAAATTCAACCGCCTACATCAAATCCTTGCAGAGTTGTTGCATGCATGTCAATTTTAGATGAAATGCCCATGTGACCTTGAAAAATATGTCAAGGTAACCCATATGTAATTCCAAGCAAGATCATATAGGAACATCTTCACATAAAATTTCAACTTCCCAAGTCAAATCTTCCTTGAGTTATCACGTCCACATTGATTTGAGACGAAATACCCATGTGACCTTGAAAAATAGGTCAAGGTCATACATCTGCAGTTACAAGCAAGGTCTTACAAAAGTTTACATAGAAACATAATCACCAAAATGTCAACCTCTTTAGGTCAAATTTTTCACGAGTGCATCTGCAATGATTTTTAAAAAGTGGCCACGTGACCTTGAAAATAGGGCAAGGTCAACCATCTACAATCCCAACCTATTTCATATTATGTTACATAATCATGCAAAATATCAACCTCTTAAGTCAAATCTTTGCGGAGTTATTGTGTCCAAGTCAATTTTACATTACATGCCCATGTGACCTTGAAAAATATGTCAAGGTCACCTATCTGGAATCCAAACCTAGCTCATATTATGGTACATAATCATCAAAAATTTCTATCTCTTAAGTCAAATCTTTGCGGAGTTACTGTGTCCGCGTCAATTTTACATGACATGCTCAGGTGACCTTGAAAAATAGGTCAAGGTCACACATCTGCAGTTACAAGCAAAGTCTTACAAAAATCTTACATAGAAACATAAACACACAAACTATCAACCTCAGGCCTTAATGAATTGTATGAAGCTGATTGAATTTCGTGTTTTTCTTTTCCAATTTTTAGTTTACAGAGTTCAACCACGAACTGAATTAAAATACCCACAAAATTGATGTTACGCTTGGCACCCCATACAAGCCTAGCAGCAGCACTGTGTTTATCAACATGAGAGGTGTATGAACATATAGAATTGTATGTCACTCCCAGAATCTCAATTTAATCAACAGCATCGACCTTACGTCTACCACAGAACCACAGAAAGCGCCCGTTATTTTTATGTATTACAAGACTACAATCACCTGTGATCATACACTTAGTATTACTTTATCCAAACTTAAAACTCATGTGTTGGTATATTTGTAACAAGTATTTATCAGTGACTGGAGGCCAGCAGCAGTGGCAGAAACTAAGTTGGTGTTATGAGCATAAGCACAACTATTAATTTTGACATTGTCCACACATACCCCCGGCTTTGCTTTATGCAAATATAAAAGTAAGTGGTTCATAAATTTGTTAAAGAATCTGGGCAATGAGCAGCTGCCTTTACAGCTACCCTTAGCTTATGGAACTTAACTGAAACAGCTATTGCATCCATTTAACAACAGCATACATATTTTTATACCACTTAAAACAAAAGGAGCCAGTGTATAATTTCTACAGAGTCCAAAAATTTTGTAAATAAACCTTTGTGCCAGATCTTATCTACACACTTCTAGGCATCCACACTACACACATAAATTGGGGACCCATTGGCTCTGTAATATGCTAATGTATCATTTGACAGAATATTAAAGACGTCAGTGCCCCTGTTTGCTCTGACTGTCAGGAACATTTTCTGCAATATTTATTGACACTTCTACAAGTTCTGAATAAACTTAAAAGATTGAGATTGGTCGACAGGTAGCTAAATTGTTTGGAATAACACCTACCTTCTATAGCAAAGTTGAGATCTCACCAATTTTAACAGCTGTATATGAAAAGGTAATGGTACATAGGGATCGGGGCATGATGCTGGCTGAGAGATGCAGAGTTAAATTACCATAAACAAGATGTTCCACTGTAATGCCATCAATGCCTGTCACACAGTAAAATGGTAGATGTTTGAGCAACCTATTTATACAGGAATCATTATTACCTTGTTGTTGTGAGAGTCACTGAAATTATAAAATTTTGTCTCAGGGCACCGGTGGCTTCTTGGTTTATGTGACTTGTCTGACACACAACCGCGCCGATTTCATACAGTGGCTTTGTGTATAGCCATGTTCAGGTTGTTAATGCAGTAATCTATAATAATATCAGCATCAGAAGACTGCGTATTTACTTCTACCACGGGTCCTGTACTTAACTTCGTATCAAGAATGGAGTTGTATTTGACGCTTACATATATATTCCACTCTGCGTGTCGTAGCTTAACTAAAATCACTCACCAAACAGATATACATATGGATTTTTTCTCTTTGGTGTTCTTCTGCTTGGACCTGGTGTCTCATGCCTATCGCTGGTGACATCAGTTAGATCTGCAAAACGTGATTTATTTTGACAAAATAAAGAACTTTAGAAAAGTGGTTTTTATTAAACGAAAAACAGAAGTGTGTATAATTAATATATTTAAACTATGGTTATTCTACGCAACAGTTCCCATAGAAACATGAATTCATTACAAGATGACGACTTAACACAGATGGACAGACAGAAAGACCAAGGATGGCTTACCATCCTACAAGCTCAGGTGCCCCAAAACTCAAAAAAAAATAACTAAAATGAAATTAGAGATTACTGGATCCATGCCCAATCCCCCCTCGTCTCATCCCAGAACATGGCTGGACAGAGGGCAGGATGAAATAATGGATGGACAGAGAAATTGAACCTGAGCCATATGGAATCTTTCCACTTAAGGTTGCCTTTATAGGGGACTATTTGCCTGGGCAATATACAAGCACGGCATAAAAAAGTTCTGAAGTTAGAGTGCAGAAACCTCATGGAAAGATGGACGGCTCTAAGAAACTGAATGTTTCCACACACAAATTTCTGGCATTGCACAATAACATGACCCACATTAAAAAATTAACCTAACGAGAACAATGTTAATGAAGGTCAAGTGTGTAATTTTGTGAAACTAAATTAATGAGTAAAGGAATCACAGTCTGGACATGATTTTACCAGGATATATACAACAGTGACCCAGATATTTAACACACTTTTAACTACTTTTGTTGCCTGGCACACCCTTATGTCCCGATGCACCTGTGTGTAAAGTTTTATTACTCCGAGTTGAAGGACAATTAAATTGTTGCCCAGACACAATTAAATAACTGACCCAGATACTTGATCTAGTGACCTACTTTTGTTCCTGGACATATAGTTGTTGTTTATGTGTTTAAGAGTCTGAGAGAGAGACTTGTTGATCGCAGAGTAATCTATGGGCATGCGTGGAATTCTTTATTATAACAAAAATGAAAAAAAAATTGAAAATCAGAAATCGATAGCAACTTTACCTGATGAAGAATTTTGTTAAAGCCGTCCACAAAGAACATTTGTACTATGTTTCAGCACAATGTAACTGAAAGGTTTTGGAAAAGAAGTCAAAATAATAGCAAAAGCACATCATCTGAACAAACTAAGGTCTAGGGGTCCCAAGAAAGGCCTCCATATCAGTTTGAGGCAATGACCCAATTGGTTTTGGAGAAGATTTTCTAATATTTGCTGAAATATTGAAAAAAAATGAATGGAGCATAACCATTTGAACAAATTTTGTGAAGGCCAAATACAGAAACATTGGCACCAATTGCACAGTGAATCTGGTCAGCGGTTTTGGAGAAGAAGTCGAAAATGTATCTTGTGTATCAGACAATGGACCAGGTCCATTACTGCTCAGTGTTTGAGTTTCCATAATAGAATTGCCATAAATACCAGCTAAGAAGCATCATCTATACTCACCCACAGCTTCACGCACTGAGCCTTAGTCGATTGTTTAATGATGAAGCTATTTATCAAATGTATAGTTAATCTATTTTCAGTGATTTTGAAGCCAGCGCCTACCCAATATGCCACATGCGGCAGGTTGGACCACCTGCATGTAGCAGACGTCTTTCATATGGCCTATGTATGTTGACAAATGCCTTAAGTACATCTTTTAGTTGGACAATATAGCACGATAACTGGTAAATAGCATAATTTACAACAAATTTATGTGATTATGCTTTTGTATTTGTGTCTTTTTGTCCAATACCACTTGCTAGTGGGCATTACCCTATTCCACAGTCCAAACTCTTTACTCTCCATAAGCTAACCTTTCACTGTCAAATCTGTATACATATGGAAGTACTATTGTCCATATTGCACACGCTCCTCTGTAGAATGTTGACATAGGGTGTATTAGCCCAAATGATTAAAGGGTCTTCAGCGGGTAACTACTCAGTACATGTTTAAGAGCATGTACCTGTACATGTCTCTCTGAGTAGTGGCTCCTTGTCTAAGCTAAATATTCAGCAAAGACATCCCACATAATAATGAAAACATATATGAATGTGGCAAAGGATGAATTACCTGACCAAATGAAGTTTTGCTCAAAAATGCAGACCTTCAATATGAATTCAGAATAGCTATAAAACCAAACATAATTACAGAATAGTATAGAACACAGCCAGACACCTGTATAAACCTGGGCAATTCCTAACAAGTACTGTAACAATGGACATCCTGTACCAGAAGTGTAAAACAAATTCCATGATGACACCTACTCCTCAATATGAATGTCTCCAAAAATCAATTTCTGTTCAGTTGTAAACTCTTAACTTAAGTTTCAAAAGAATGAATCAAATTTGTAGTAATTGAGTAAATCCTGCCAATTTCTGACCAAGTGCTCCGGACAGCCTATGACTGACTCCCGGCCCTGGTGTGGGACAGACATAACCTATGTTACAACCACTGTATGTGATTATGCTATGTTCTTACTACATGTATACGACCACATGATCAGTGGTGGGAAAGTTTATGCTGCCAGTAATCTGAAACTGTTGGCACTGCAAAGTCCCAAAGAAAACAGCTGTAGAGCAACTCAGAAATGTGTCATCTGTTTTTGTATATTTTCCCAAGTACAGTTGTGGAATCCCAGTACAGCAGCAAGAACTAATGAACACAATGATACCCAACATTTACAGTTCATAACCTCTTGGAACTCAGGTGATAGAGTCATTTGTCTGTGTAGTAATGTGCTTAACCCAATTTTGAAGCACAAACACAACTTGTTTTTAAGCAGTACCTACCGAAGACATCAGTTTTCCCTTCCTTTGGTGTACTTGTCTTTGGACCAGCTGTACGTCTTTCCCCATGTAACTTTGCTTTGGGGCTGGTTATATCTGAAATAAACGTGGATATATTTTGATATTGACAAGTATCAATATAATTTGAAAAACAGTTGGTTGCACGATGCACGCATGTGTAAGCATGAAAAATTGTATCCTGCTTTGATTGTTGATGGTTGATGGGAAGAAAGGGTTAAAATGCAAAGTGACACATGGTGGCAGGTTGACATTTTACAGGGGACTGAAAATGTTGGATGTAGAAAATCATTTTTTTTTTAGGGTTGAAAGTAATGGTCATCTGGCTCTGCCCCCCCCCCCCCCCCCCCCAGCCATTTTGGACATAGATGAAAATGTTGACAATTATGGACAGCTCCTTACCCTCTTATACGCTCAGCGGGCTGACATCCCTTACCAAAATTAAGTAAGGGGAATATTACGGAAATGTGGTTGAAATATTGTGGAACCCAGGAACACTGTAGACAAAATTAATAAAAATTTGGGGTTTTAATGTTGACAGATTGAGAAAATGATGTAGGTAATTGGGGAAAATTATGCGACATTGGGGGAAACATCGTGGACCATCAAAGTTGATATTGTGGTATCACAGTTGTCACACTAGGCCTAACCCTGGAAATATTGTGGTCAAAACATTTGACTGGACTGGGGGAATGTTGTGGTCATTGTGGAAAAACTGTGGTATGCTATATGTTTGCAAAGGTAATGCCGGAAATACTTCAATGGATGGAAATTCCTACCTATCAATAATGAGATAAATTTGATGGGGGATACTGTGGACCTACAGGGTTTGTATAATTTTGTAGGTCTATCCTGGGACCTCCATTGTTCTCGATATCTTTGTAAATTTGAAAGTATGGAGAAGCATAGGTGATGAATCTGGCTGATGTTTCTCAGCGTATTTCTAAATGCATGATCACTTCCTGGTGCCATATTTGTACCAAATATATCAGTAGTAAGGCAGAGTGAGCAGATAAATTTTTCTTCATATGACCTATTACATTCCCCAACTTTTAAAATGTGTAAACATTATCTTAAAGTATCATGGATTATAAAGATATCTGTTTATTTTCAGCTTCCAGTGAATGGAAGTCTTACAATTGGCAAATTCTATATACAGTAGTCCCTCATTTGAGAGACCGCCCCTAGTGCCAACCAAAAGGTGGTCATATAAAGCAAGTGGTCCCTCAAAGGAGGTTTAATTAACATGAACTGTACTACAGAAAGACCTGACAACTCTGGTCTCTCAAAGGAGGTGGTCTCCCAAAGGAGTAGTCTTTCAAACCACTGTACACACATACAATGCAGTCACTTATTGCTATTTGTGTGTGCAGATTGGAGGAGTTATTTCCCTGGTACTGAGCAACTTGTACCAGGAACATTGTGGTCATATCTATATACTGCCAATAATTTGCTTGCATCATAGAAAAAATAAAAAAAATCATAGAAATAACGTGGCTATTGTGGAAATAATGTGGCATTGGTGGAAATGCCATCGATCACGATGACAACATTCCTAAATTACTGTGGTCAATGAACTGAACCCATAAACATTGTGGGGGAAATTGGGATAAAGATAACAGGATTATTGTGGTCAGAATTGAAGCTGAGAACCTAGTGATCATCGTGAAATTATTGTGGATATACAAATACATGGAATACTGTGTTCATTAACTGAGGGTGGGAACAATGTGTTCATTGTAGAAATTTTGTCGACATACAGAAACTGGGAATGAGCAGGTCAGCACTGATGTCAGGAACATTTTATGTGTTGTGAACTGATTGTGGACATAGATACTGGGAATATTTTGGTAATAAACTGATGGCTGGAATTTTATGGAAAATATCTGGTACCAGGAACAATGTGGCCAGGCCAGGGATGATATAAATATAAGAAAACCTGGAAATACTGTGGTTTTTCATTTTCCTTCCTAAGAAAATTGTGTACCATCCCACAAATACTGGGTTCCCTGCGTATTTCCACAAAGGAATTTCCACAATAATCCGACATATTTTCAAAAAAATTCTAAGCATTGATTTTGGTACATGCAAGGAAAGATGACTGAGCTAAATATCTAAAAATTACTGGAGCATGGCAATTTGATCAAACTTGGTAGAAACCTAAATAAAAACCTCCCCGTAGGTTTGAAGTGAATATTGGTGACAGTTTTGAATAAAAGGAAAAGAGTGAATTACCATTGCAATGCCTATTGACTTTCATTGTAATCAAACGGCATATATGCATTAATAGAGAAGTATGGAAATATAATAAAAATTGTTGAAAAGCAGGGATTGGCAGCAGCCCCATCTGGTGAACAATTTTTCTAATAAGGCACATTCCCATCATGTTTCAATAAAATCTTAGGCGTGGATTTGGAGAAGAAGTCGCAAATAACAATACAAATTCATAAAGTAGAGGAATAAGAGAACCATGATGGTGATGTGCTCAGCTGACTGCTTTTTGGAGGGAAAAATTGTATATACCTGTAACATTATATCGTCCCTGCCCTTCAAAAAGGGTTCAAAATGTGTAGAGAAATTTAAAATAGGATCATGTACTACACATTTTTCTTAACACTTGACCCTTCTAGCATCGTAGGAGAAAGCAAAGGTAAAGCCAAAGTAGAACATATGGTAAGGTAAGATGAAAATAAAATAAATTTGAATTATATAAACTTTAATTTGAATATATGAATAAATAAACAAAGAAACATACAAGTGAATGAATGAATAAATAAATAAGTAAATAAAAAATAAAGAAAACATTTCAGAAGTTCAGGTGATACAGCTGCAAACAGTAACCTGTATAATATAGTGGTACTTGCTATATACCACACCTACAGCCAGACAAATATGGTCACATGTTGCAGGTGGTCTTAAATTATTGGTAAATTACAATGAAATGAGGGTCAAGTGTTTTCAAATGGCAATCTTAAAAACCAATGTGTTTTCCCATCAGAGGTGTCTTCTGACCTGGTACCACTGTATTGCATGGTACTTGAAACAAACATTGCTAAATACCTAATGGAGCAGGATCTGATACATATAGGTATCAAAAGGCTCATTTGTAAGATAATATCCAAGCGTCCGAAAAGTTTCAGAAGCCTACAATTTGTCAAGCGAGGGATGACCTCAAGAGGCTGTCTCATTAACTACAGGCTGCCCAGAGAGTCTCCAGGTAACCCATCACTTCCAAAGCAGCAGTGCTCTTCCTTACCAAAATGGACATAGCTGTTCTCAGGAGCATGTACATGCTATCACCATAGCAGTCCTATGGCATGCACATGCTATTTCAAGTTACATGCTTATAATGGCAGTTCCAATGGCATGTAGCATGCGGATAGCCTGCCAGGAGGCCGACTTATTTAAATCAGGTATGGTATGTGCATGCTACATACAAAACATCATTAAAAGTAGGAAAAAATGGTAGTGCCACCTGCTTGGTAAAATGAGCATCAAGGGACCCCGGGAGACCCTATATGCAATATCAAATTGATTGGAGCAGTAGTTCTTGAGAAAATGAAAACTTCAGCTTCAAAAAAGAAATAAGAAATTCGTGAAAAAATAGAAAAAATGTTCAATCCTCATCGGTTTCCCAAAATTGGTAGAGGCCGACTTGGGAAACATACATGTGTAAAATCAAAGCATTCCACAGGTCGGTTTTCGACAGGCAGTCAAAAATGTAAAAATATAACAGACAGACAGAGAGATGCCAATGGATCATATAAGCTCTGAAGGTTGATAAGTCAGCAGGGCTAAAGATTAACGTTGCCTCCTGTTGAACAATATAATGTATAGCAGTCTCCAAAAGTGTACCTGTGCAATATTACAGCACTTGGCCTAGTGGAATCGGAGTAGAATTTTTTTTTTTAATTTTAAAATTTTACCAGAAAATGAAGTGCATCAATTTGTAAAAACAAGAGGGTAGTGGGAACAGTCCATGCTCAGCTGCCCTAGAGATTTATCACACTTGTGGCTCTGTGAATTTGAGATAGGATCAAGGTCACCCATCTACTGAGTAAGTCTGACCTTAGGCCAAAACATTACCATGTGCAACATCATGGTCCCAGTTCAAGTAGTTTAAAATTAGATTTATTCATGTACATGTATGTTGCACTGTGATCACAGAAATGAGGTCAAGGTTACTTATGTACTGTTTCAGCGTGACCTCCACAGAGAAACATTACCATGTGCAACACCAAGGCCCTAACTCAAAGCAGATCTCTAGTTATCAAGTGAACAGTAGATTTCATGTTGGTTGTCCTGTGAACTTCTTAATGAAGTCAACTTCTATAAATCAGTGGAGCATGACAACTTGCACAAAATAGGTAGACACTTATAAAAGGTACATCCCTGCAAAGTTTGATACATATTTAGCAAAAATTATCTAACTTATAGCCATTACAAATTCCCATGTTATACTTTCTTATTGAAACTTTTTAACGTTATTTAAAAAATAAATAAATAAAAAAATCCAAAAAATCACTGAATCGCGACCATTCCAACAAGCTTGGTTGAGACTCATCCAAGGTACATCACCACCAAGTTTGAGTTCAATCTGACAGACAGTTTCTTAGGAGAAGTCCGAAATGTGAATTAGCATTAGAATGCCCCTTGACTTGCAAACTAATCAATACAAAAGGTGCATTTACCAATAAGTACCCAAATTGAAAAAAATCTTTAAAAACAGAAATCCACAGTAGTGCCACCTAGTGACCAAGTTTGTCTGTTCGGAATACCCATTGACTTGCATAGTTATCAGCAGGAAAGGTGCACTTACCAATAAGTACCCAAATTAGAAAAATTGTTAATCAGGTATCCACACCAGTACCACCTAGTGAATAACTTTGCATGACCCTTCCACAAGGAACATATCCTCTAAAGTTTCAGCTTAATCTGAGTGACAATTTTGGAGAAGAAGTCAAAAATAGCAAAAACAGAAAAAAATTATAAAAAAATTAAGAAAAAAATTGCAGTACCACTTGGTGAAAAAATTAAGAGCTAGAAGTCTAATGGAGTTTTACTGTGAAATATTAAAGCAATTGGGTGAGTGGTTTTGCAGGAGAAGATTTTTTAAGATTTGCCCCCCTACCCCCCCCCCCCCCAAAAAAAAAAAAAAAAAAAAAATTCATAAAAAAATCCAGAGTGTTACTCTTTCAACAAACTTGGTAGAGTGCAACCTAAGGTACATCCCACCAAGTTTGAAGTAGATTTGGCTGACAGTTTTGGAGAAGAGGTTGAAAATGTGAATTGTGGACAGCCCACAGATTGATGGACAGACGTCTCTACTATGATACACTTATGTACAAAAACATGACCCATATTAACAAATATCAAACCCAACAATGACAGCAAAGAGATTCCAGAGTTACCAAAGCATCAACATTCATCTTCCAATACTAATGTTAAGAAACAAATTTCACTCCTGGCTTGAGACAGGCAGTCAGCCACAAAAGGCAACTGGTGGTTTTAAACTGGTCCTCTCAATCTTTGAAATATTCTTCATTAAATACAGACTATAATGTTTCCAATATGTACAGGCCCAACCGCTCAAAATCCAAATTTTATTACTTCTGCAAAAGATAAAGGAGAATTGGTAGGCTTATCACTATTTTGGTTCTGCTGACTAGTTCGTCAGTTGAGTTTATAGCAAAAGTAGAAAGGAGGCTTATATCGTTTTTGTGATATCTATGAATCTGGAATATTATCTAAATAATAAGTGATTGAATCACTGTTATAGAGTACGCACGGAAGGACAGACAGATGGATGGATAATGAACCATCCTATAGGCTTAGCTGACTGACAAGTCAGCCGAGCTAAAGAGCAATGAAACCTAACCTTTGCATCCCCTATTGACATGCATAGTAATTAATATGAAAGAATGCATAAACTGTCAAGCACCTAAATAGAAAAAAATTAGTCCTCCACAGTATCACCACCTGGTAATTAGTTTATATGACCCTTACACATGCTACATTTCCAGTTGGTTTACGATGATCTAAATTTTGGATCTTAAAATCAAGTTGAAATGCTGTTTATGCTTTGATGCACAAAATGTGTTAGAGCTACAATTTAAGCCCAAATGAGCCAAATCAGATGAAAATTGACCACGCTATGGCAAAATGGAACTTTCAAAGGGTGAGATGATCTTGACCTTTGCCCTTTAGAGGTGATAGGTTCTTACCAAAATGCTATTGTAACACTGCACATTTTTGTATTTGACATGTGACCTCCAAAGGTCAAAGGTGAATGTCATTTGGACCTTTGAAATTTTCATCCAGCCATAAGATTAATGGCATGTGAAGTACCAAAGGACAAACGCTTTAGCATTTAATATTCACAACTTTTGAAGGGAGACAGACAGATTTGCTTTGAAGCAAATCTTCTTTTCTAGTTCTTTCTTTCTCGTCCTTCCTTCCTTTTCTTTTCTTTCTTTTCCTTTCTTTTCACTGAAATTTATTTATGATCTTAAACTCAGCCACTGCACAAACCAGAAAATTTAAATTTGGCACAGGTATAGTACACATGATAAAGTTTGTAAGTCGTTCCAAATAAGTAACCAGTAGAAATTTATTCAAATAAGGGTAATCAAAATCTCTCAATCACTTCTCGTTGCCAATGTATTCAACAAAATTCCACAATGTTGGTGCTATCCACACATTTGTTTGGGCTGTGCACGTTTTGGATACCGCAACAATGCTGCAGAATTAACTTTATGCTCATTATGGACACTCCAAAATTGTAAAATTTAATAGCTTTAAAACTATTGCAGAGAGTGGTGCCATTTCAAGTTCAATTCATTGTGTTCATGCTGTAGATCATCCAGTGGACTATCAACAACAAACTCTACAACTGAAAGTTACACATATAAGGAACACTTGAAAAATGTTAACGTTAGGCAGAAGTGCTCTCCAGGGGATACTCTGATCTCTAAATCTGGAGGATGGAAAAGACATCTGATACCTATCACATCAGAGAATAACAGTCACAATGCAGCTATATTATCAAAATTATGCATTAATTTTTCCCCTGAACAAATACCTCAAAAAGGGAGAAAGTCGAATTTAGTGGAAAGTTTCAATATTTTGGCAAGGCACTTTCCTCCTAAAAACAAATATGCAGAACCACAGATCTAATTTTGAATGTAACAGCTAGGTGCTGCTAAGCATTATTTAAGCAAAACGCCCATATTGACTGAGGTGTCATATATCCTCCTAATTGTGAGTACAAACATGGATGGAAATCCTTGTATATTTTCATTTGGAGTTCAACATTGAATTTATAAAAGTCGGTCTTCTATCACATTTATTATTTATTATATATTCTCTGATTTTGCTCGTCATATTTTCCTATTATCACTTACACAATTTCCATAAGTTACATTGGTTCTACTCATTTTTGAATTCAACTTTTATATCAACTTGCATTATGGCAACTGGACTGTACAGATAGATAAGTAAAACTTATACTTTTGCGATTTTCTTATTTCTTTGAAAATATTGGAAAACCACTTCAACTTCGTAAGAGCATATTTTCAGTCTTTGAAATTTATACAAAAGTAAACGTCCACAAATATTTTAAGACATACAGTTACACCCGGCTAAAAGTTAACAGCCAAACTCTTTTTTCGTATTTTGCTGGTGTTTGGAAACGTTTGAAAATGTTTGGAATGTGTTTGGAAAGTGTTTGGAATGTGTTTGGAAAGCGTTTGGAAAGCTTTTGGGAAAAATCTCAAACACTTTTACAAAACGTTCGAACACTTTCATAAAGCTACCGAACACTTCTCCAGACGCGTTCAAACACTTTCCAAACGCGCTGTAGAATTACCCAAACGATTTCAAACACTTTCACAAATGCATTCAAACACTATGCATTTCAAGCACTTCCATTTACATGATGAAGAATCTCCAAACGTATTTTCAACAGGAAGACATACAGAGTCACAGTTGTTCATCAAGTTTCTTCTGCATCTCCTGATTCCAATTGGTTGCTCACGACGATTTTGGCTATACCTGACACAGGAGGCACTTCTGTGTGTGCTAGGTTATGGTCCAACAATCTTGATACTATGATGTATCAAGTGGCTCCCTGATGCCAGGTACGGTCACATGAAATTCACATAGAAGTATGCTGAGTGTTTTGGGGTGTTGCACTAGATCAGCGTCTTAGCTGGTGTGAGTAGTCTGGGTCACAGTATTACTTCTAATATGGACACAGCCTATTCTGCAGAAAAGGTCCTGTCTCTTCAAACCACGCTGATATGGCAAGATGCTTTAGCGTGTAATCGTTATTTTGGATATCTGGATTGGATTTTCATAAATAATGATTGATATCTAGAATTATATTTTGCTATATTAAGAATAATCTGCATGGATTTTACATAAGATTATTAAATGTTTGAATGGATAAATTGTTACACTCGTGTTTAATTTTATGAATAGACAGCTGTGTGTAAACTCCACTCAATCAGGAGCTCTTGTAGCTCACCCATGTTATTACACAAGCTGCTTAATTGCCAGGCATCATCAATGATGGAAATAAAATTTACCTCCGTCTCTTATATAGTTTTGGACGTTAATACTAAATAGTGGGGCTTGCTGCATGTCGCACATGCATCTGTGATGGAGGACCCTGTTTGTGCGCAGTCTTTGAGTTCAGCACATGGTAGGCATACATTCCAGTCACACTATAAAGTCCTGCTATAAAGCATCGCCAAATACTAACCTGCAGCTTCACGCAGTGGCTCTATGTCTATTATTTAGTGATAAAACGCCTCAAGTAGTCTTTATAGTCTTTAATTTGCAGCTTTCATGTAGGTCTCAAGTTCTATTAAAGGGCACTAAAGTACTGTCAAGTCTGGTGTCACCATGAATTAACCCCACACCAGCTTTTTCTCAAATTTTCTTACCTACTGTACCACACACAACAGGTTTGACCAACTGCAACTGCAGATGTGATTTTTAGCCCAATGTATGCTGTCAAATATCTTTAAGTATTAGGTGACCCACAACCCATGATAACTGATAAACAACATAACTTAAAGAATTTAATCCTCACTGAGCCAGTAACCCTGGTTAAAGAATAAAGAATCAATCAATCAATCAATCAAGCCACTGTATCTAATTATGTAATGCTCCTGCTAGACGTATACAGCCCAATCATCGGGAGTGGGAAAGTTTATAATGCCAGTAAGCTAAAATTCTTTGCATGCAGCTCTCAAAGAAAACAGCTGTACAGCAACGCAAAAATATTTCAGCTGTTACTGTCCATTTTCTGGAAATCAGTATGAAATTGCAGTGTTGCTCCAAGAGCAAACGAACAAAATGATTTCTGACACTTGCACTGATCTTTTGCGATTCAAGTAATAGTCATTTTTTATCGATGGACTACTTCAATGTTGTAGCAGCTTCACGACTTGTTTCTAGTAGTACCTACCAATGTCATCAGTTTTTCCTTCCTTTGATGTACTTGTCCTTGGGTCAGCTTCAGATCTTTCCTCCTGTATCATTGCTTTGGGGCTGCTTATATCTGAAATAAACATGGAAACAGTTTGGTATAGACAAGTATCAATATAATTTTAAACATTGTTGGTCGCACAATAAACACATGTGTAAACATGATAAATAGCACTTGCTCAAATTTACGTTTAATGCTTATTCTGAATTGAAACAATTTTCTTCAGTGTCCCCATTATGATCACTTATAATTGCTCAAATACTGAGCCTACTGCAGAGTTGCTTGTGCATTCTTGTGAAACACGTACATTTGTACTACAGTTTGTATTGTTCAAAGGTTCTCAAATAAAGACAGCATTTTTGTGGAAGCCTGGAAAGCTGATTTAATAAAAAGATAGATGATTAGGCCTATCTGAATAACAAAATAAATGGTAGTACTTACCAACATCCATGTCTCTCTTTTCTGAAGTAATGCTGGTAACATGTGTGCCTTTTGATGGTGCACTTTGGTCAGTTAAGCCTAAAAAGGCAATAGTTCGAGCATAGATAGAACTCTACATGCCATTTTCCATGCACTGAACAAAAGAGCAAGAGAAAGAGTTAAAAAAATTGTTGTAGTAAACAAAATAGGAATGCAAGTCAGTTCTATGGAAATCCACATATGTATGTATTGGAGCTCAAGTTTCACTGGCAAAACATAAAAATTAATTTTTACATGAAATTGATTTCTCATATGTTGTACAAATTTTGTGTACCGAATTTTGATATTCTGAAGGACAAGAAACCAATAAATTACCTTGTTTATCCAGCTTGTGAAGAAATGAGCCAACGGTACATAGCTTTTGTATGCTGTCAAATACCTTAACACTTTCACTGCTGCATTTCAATCCAGATTAACATCTGAACGCTAAATATCTACGCATATTTTTCAACTGTTTTGACAACTTTGATTCTACATTTTGTTTTCAAAAAATTCTCATGATATTTATTTCAAGCTGTCAGCACTAGCAATATACATCGTGGTTTTCATTTTGCAAGGTTCATTTCAAGGTCAAAAGGTCAGTTTCAAGCTCAAAGGTCACAACATTTGGCAGCTACCTTGGAATTAAGGACCTCAAGCACACAAAGCAAGAGATGCATCCGATGCTGCCATTTGTTCCATCTAAAAATTCATCTATTTTTGTTCCTTTGAATGGATCATATATATGTATAATAAATACAATAAAAACAGATAAAAAACACTATCCAAACATCGTTTTTTGCTTGTGCTGCATGGATTTTATGCCAACTGGGTCAGTTGATACAGGCAAGCTGCAGATTAGCGATCCTTTTGTCTTATACAAACCAACAATTTATATCTATAAATGTTTAAAAACAAATTAATTTCAAATTTTGTAAGAACTATTTACGTGCATCATGCACTTTTTTTAGTAAGGTGAGTTTCAAAGTGAGAAGTTAGATGGTTATTTTAAAGGTCAAATGTCACATAATTTGGCAGCCATCCTGGAATTCAACTACAGTTGTTTCCCGCGGCCTGCAGACAATTCGACTACAGTCGCTTCCTGTGTTCATTAAGTATCAGGTGGCCCACAAACCATGATAACTGGTAAACAGCATTGTTTACAACCACTGTATGTGATTATGCTATGTTCCTTCTACATGTATACAGCCACATCATCGGGACTGTGAAAGTGTATTTTGCCAGTAAGCTGAAACTCTTGGCACTGCAGCTCTCAAAGGAAACAGCTGTACAGCAACACAGAAATGTGTAAGCTGTTACTGTGCATTTTTCCGGGAAACGGTGTGGAATTGCATTGCAGCTCCAAGAGCAAATGTGAACAATTATTCATGACACTTGCAATTCAAAACCTCTTGGGATTCAAGTGATTGATACTCCTTCACCTATGGACTAATGTTCATTGTGTAACTGACATAACTTTATGACGTTACTAAGTTTGCATCTATGAATTTCAAACAGAAACTCTAGCTGTCTTTAAAGCCTGTATTAGTCAGTATGCATGTTGGTTGCTTCATTTGCTTTATTCAGCTTATAGAGGCGATATTATCTGGTACTGTCCTATCATTTTCTTTAAATCAAAATCATGTTTTCAGCAATTGTAAGTGAATAAATCATTCGTTTATTCTGGTCTTCCCAATATATAACCATTTGAACCCCTTATACTCACTTTGGACCCCTCGACCCCCCCCCCCAAAAAAAAAGATTATGAAGATGGACAAATTGAGTGATTGGCAAGAGCACACATATCCAAGGCTGTTGCAGAGGTAGGGAGTGGTGGAAATCGTGGTGAATTTCTGCATGAAATTCATTTGACATCTCTGTTTTATAGGTTGGTCCATGTACCCGATGGTTTGCTGGCTGGGACAACCTGAGAACCACCTACATCAGCGATCCCTCTGGTGTTGTATTATAGAACAGTTTTGCTCATCGAGAGGTCAATGGATCATGGTTGACACTCATAGTGTGCCATACCGGATATCCACTCTTCGGGAATCTGATTTTTATGTATTTTTTGAAGAATAAATTATGAAATGTTATTTAATTTTTTGTGTGATTATTTTATGGCAGTAGCCAAGAGAAACTGAACAGGGTTTATATATATTTCGACATTTTTTAAAAAATAACTACACCCTACAATGGGCACAAATTTAATTTATAAAGGCATGCAGTTACACTTAATCCGATCTTGAGGCACCTTCACGACTTGTTTCTAGTAGTACCTACAGATGACATCAGTTTTTCCTTCCTTTGATGTACTTGTCCTTGGGTCAGCTTCAGCTCTTTCCTCCTGTAACATTGCTTTGGGGCTGCTTATATCTGAAATAAACATGGAAACAGTTTGGTATAGACAAGTATCAATATAATTTTGAACATCGTTGGGGGCACAATAAACACATTTGTAAACATGATAAATAGTATTTGCTCAAATTTACGTTTAATGCTAATACTGAATTGAAACAATTTTCTTCAGTGTCCCCATTATGATCACTTATAATTCCTATTATACTGAACTTACACCGAGTTGCTTGTGCACACTTGTGAAACACACACATTTGTACTACAGTTTGTACTGTGCAAAGGTTTTCAAATGAACACAGCATTAATGTGGAAGTCTAGAAAGCTGATTTCATAACAAGACAGGTGATTAGGCCTATTTGAATAACAAAATAAATGGTAGTACTTACCAACATCCATGTCTCTCTTTTCTGAAGTAATGCTGGTAGCATGTGTGCTTTTTGATGGTGCACTTTGGTCAGTTAAGCCTAAAAAGGCAATAGTTAGATCATAGATAGAACTCTACATGCCATTTTCCATGCACTGTACACAAGAGAGAGAGAGGTGAAAAAAATCTTTGCTGTAGTAAACAAAATAGGAGTGCAAGTTAGTTCTATGGAAATCCACATATGTATGTATTGCAGCTCAAGTTTTACTGGCAAAACATAATAATTAATTTATAATTGAAATTGATTTCTCCTTTTAAATAGTTTTGTTTGTCGAGTTTGGATAATTTTAAGCATGAAAAACCACTAAATTACCTTGTGTACCCAACTTGTGAAGAAATGAGCCAACGGTACGTAGCTCCCTTGTGCCATCGATTGCCTGATAAATGTCATGATTGATGGCTCCTTCGTGTCCCATGTGGGCCCAGAACACAGCCCTTTGTCCAGGCTCTTCTTCCATAATGTATAAATCTTGAAGTTTATTAAGTTAAGCTTTAAGTACAAATTATGAAGCAGTGCACCAATATGTGTATAACGTGTACCATGACGATTAATTTTCCTATGCAATGGCTAAAAAGACGAAGTCCCCAAATATTTATACCAGGGAAAAATGCCCCAAGTCCCCACCCTTGACCTTTGACCAATAACATGGCTTAATTCTTAATTTTGCATTAGACTTCTTAAAACAAAAAGAGGAGCTTTATATGAGAAAATGACAATCTCAATTAGAAAGTAATTAAAGTGGTGACCAAACAAAAGTGATTGACAGAAATAGCAATTTTACATCAAATGTTCAGTTTGTGATTGTTCACATGGCACCCAAATTCTGAGTAAAAGGATGTGTTTCCCTTGTAATGGATATAGCGAAGTTTTTGAGGCAAAAGTTGCATTAATCTAGATGTAACTATCAGCAAGTCCTGTAGTAAATCAAAGAGCCTACAGAGAAGGAGGGACAACTTGTCGTTTCAGCCTGGGCTATCCTCTTTGCGCAATGGACGTTTGTGAACTGGCCAATTTTGAACTGTATACCTCGCATAAATGAAACGAGCACGGTCACAAAGACGTACCTGGTGCATGCCTCTGTACATGACGTTGTAAACACCAATATTTATAAACATTGTCTCGCCAAACTCTGATTATCAAACAAGATTGATTTTGGCGGAGAAACACCATGTTGTAGGGTATAGGGATGTGCACAATATCCCTAAAAAGTAACTCTTCCACTCCATGGACCTCATATTGGTCATTTATACACATTTTGGATTCAAATGATCTTCCTACCTGTGTCTATCATTTCAGGGTCCGCTTATCGCAAAAACCTTATCACGTGTATGCATTTTAAAGACGTTAAAAAAGTGACACTTTCTGATACGAAATGTTCAATAATGTCTAAAACATCTGTTGAGGGGATTTGAAAACGGATATAAATCGGTAAAACAGCCAATATAAATGTATCAATCGACGATGGCTTGCAAAACGGATAGGCTGCGATGCCTGACCGTGAGATTGTTTACGTTTTCTATTGAAAGGGCTACAACAAAAGAAATTAATGATGTTTGGTCAATAATTTGGTGCTAGTGTGAAGCCTGGTAGGAAGTTATCCCTCCTTCCCTGTGGGCTCCTTGAGTAAATCAAGAGCAGAGACCAAAACTGTACATCCCCAAGTATCAGGTTAAAAGTCAAATAAAATGTGTTGCAGACGCGCAAGAATGCAAACACCATTATATCAAACAGTCAAAGGCACTCAAATACAAAATATGATGATGATGATGATGATGATGATGATGATGATGATGGTGATGATAAAATAATAATAATAATAATAATAATAATAATAATAATAATAATAATAATAATAATAATAATAATCACATATTAACAAGTAGCCGCTGACGCTAGCCATATATCCCCTGCCCACAGTAATCATGGTGGTAAATACACATGATGTACATTGATATATTATAGTTGGTAAAATCCGAAAGGTTTCTGTTGGTGGCAATATGGAAATAAATACAGAGAGCCTTTAATGCATTATGTGTCCCCCTTTTAATAGGTAGCCACTGACCCCCCCTCCTTTTGACGGTGAACCAGTGTAGAAGGGGTTTGTTTGCTATTCATATCTTCCTTAACATGTAGGACTTAAAATAAAGTTGGCTGAAATGAGAAAGAAACAAGTTAACTTGAAAAGGATCCTGGTGTTCTTGGTTATCTGCAAAAAAAAAAAAAAAAAAAAAAAAAATACAAAGGAAACACCAGCAACTTTATGTATCTTGAGCTTGCTTAATGAAATTTGTTGGTTAACATATTAATGACGGAAAGTAATTAGTCCAAAAAATTTCTGCCTATGCACACCTCCTATCTTTGGTCTACCAACGCTGAAAATCATAAAGGGTTACCACTTTTAGTTGCAAAGTTATGCTTCACACAAAATTGTATTGTATCTTGAGCTTGCTTAATGAACTTTATTAATTAATTAATCAATGAAAGTAATTGACCACGCAAAACAGTGCCTATGCACACCTACTACCTAAGGTATATTCGCCATAAAAATTTCAAAGGGTTGGTATTGATAGTTTAGAAAATATGGCCCGGACAAATCTTGAGCTTGCTTAAGGAACTTTGTTAATTAATCAATTAATGAAAGTAAATAGCCACACAAAACAGTGCCTATGCACACCTACTACCTAAGGTCTAGCAACCATAAAAAATTCAAAGGGATAGGATGAATAGTTTAGAAGATATGGCCCAGACAAAATTTGTACTGTAGCTTGAGCTTGCTTAATGAACTTTGTTAATTTATTAGTTAATGAAAGTAATTAGCCACACAAAACAGTGCCTATGCACATCTACTACCTTAGGTCTACATACCATGAAAAATTCAAAGGGCTACCATTAATAGTTGAGAAGATATGGCCCGGACAAAATTTGTCTTGCTTAACGAACTTTGTTAACTAATTAATTAATGCAAGTAATTAGCCACACAAAACAATGCCTATGCACACTTACTACCTAGGGTCTACCCACCATAAAAAATTCCAAGAGGTAGCATTAATAATGTAGAAGATATGGGCCGGACAAAATTTGTTTCGGACGGACGGAAGGACGGACGGACACACGGACGGTGCCCATTACCATATTCCCTCCCCCAACTTCGTGGGCGGGGGATGATAAAGCATATTTTCAATACACATATTAATGAGCCACATATTCATGCATAATGGGCATCTCATCACCACAACAATTTGCACACGACACAAAATAATTCTATCGTGAATTTTGAAAAAGCAATCCTAGTTTATTTTTACCTTTGACTAAATTTTTAAAACACACTTCATTTAGAAATCAGTGATAACGTCTTTCTTTCCTTCATCATGTAACAGTATATTTTTGTACTCCCGAGAACATTTCTTGATTGAGACCTCGATGGGGTCCATGGTCCAATGCTTATCTAATCTGAGAACTTTTTCTGCATCTGTCTAATTTATCATATTTCAGCTGGGCGACTGGTGTCAAAGATTGCAAGTTACAGTCTCGCTCGTTTCGAACATAAAATATATTACTAGACACAAAAAGGACCACATCAGAAGAATATACTTACCTTGCCCAACAATATGATTCTCAGCTTGCATAAGATCGTTTGTGCCTTTCTAGAAACACTCGGTTTTTTAATCATGGTGCACTGAAAATGGAGCACACGCATTACTGAACTGAAATACAATTGCAAGCAGATAATATGCACACTGTAAACTTGTTGGCATTAACTCAATGGTAGGGTCGAAACGCACATTACGACCATTACTAAACATGTCTAAGGTTACCGCAGATGAACCATTACATGTTATACTGAATAACTGAGCCTGGCTGTCTGAAATTGTGTTTTCATCAGGTCAGTATTTAAATAGGGACAGTGTGCATAGGGATAAAAATTTATGTTCGCAGAGAGCAGAGATGAACTCAAAATGGGAGAGGTCTAAACTACAACTTTTAGTGTCGGAAAATAATTAGTGTAAACTATTTCTCTGCAGAAATGGCCGATCAGAAAGAATCAGCTAGAAATATGTTGATGCCAAGAGTAAAAGTGTAACAGCAAGGGACAGAAATATGTTTCTGTCTACAGTCTGTTCACTCCGAGTTGGCAAGGGTTTGAATTTGCAAGTAGTGCCAGCCTCTGTTGAAGTGGCTTGTTCGTAGTGCCTGGCTGTGACGAATCACACAGCTGACATGTGCCTACACATTCCAAAACTTCATAGTCACATGCAAGAGATTCCTATATTTCTGTAGAATAATGCGCATACAGATATGCTCACAGATTTAAAACATTGACACATAAATTTCGATTGTTCTGGTGGCCATATCATTAGCTTTAATATCATACATTTTATCACTTATATGTAAGTTTCAAGTTACAATGTGTGGCATATTTATTGCTGCTGTATTACTTTTGCAAAAGCTCCATGAATAGCATGTGTACACAAGTGTCCAATGGTCTGTTGACTATATGTGAGTTTTCAGAATTTGTGAAAGAGTAGTCCAGAGGAAGCTGGAGAATCAAGTTACGTTTAACAACTACAAATCGCTGGATGTCTCAATAAATTGACTAAAAATGACATACGACAGTAATGAGGTGGCAAATAATGTACACTGGATCAATATTGAAAGGCCTCATTGAGAACAACTATGGGACTGTATTGCGTCATTGGATGTACCTCTTTCAGCACTGTTAATCATGATCAGTCAGACATGTAAAAAAAAAAACCGATTCATATTTGTCTTCTGACCGCGTATTCAAGTGACTTGTCAACTCCGAGTGAACATCCTTTACAAATTGCAACACATTTTTACGATGCATGTGGACAATTAAAAGTAATGACAAGTTACATGTTTATAAAGGTAATACTGGACGTGTGTGGGCAATGCTGACATGAATGGCTGACTAAGCATTATCTCTCCGTCCAGCTGACCCTAATATTTCGACTACGCTAACATTGGTGTAAGCTTTCCACACTTAGTATTACCTTTTGAATCGTGGGTATAATGTCTGGGTTCGATCGCAATAATATGTGATCTTTTGGAATCTTTTG
Organism: Hermodice carunculata; assembly: GCA_964020975.1. Classification (NCBI taxonomy): domain Eukaryota; kingdom Metazoa; phylum Annelida; class Polychaeta; order Eunicida; family Amphinomidae; genus Hermodice; species Hermodice carunculata. The sequence goes on from OZ026627.1 coordinate 68,766,180, forward strand.
AACCTGTTCCAAATATGTCAGCAATTGCACATCCTGAAAATATAGGAACAAATTAAATCAAAACCCCAAAATAAGGGTACAATAAAATTAATGTAAAACCAGTGTGAAGAGAGAAAAGCTGACCTGAGTGCACAGACTGAAGTGATTTTGTAACCTGTTTAATCATACCTCGAGCTCACCTATGTTTAAAACCATAATCAACCCATGCAATATCAGTTTTATCTCACACGGTTAAGGAGTCATCTGATTTTTAAATGAAAAGTGACAGGATCCACCATTACCGAAATATAAGCTAATAATACCATAGATGCCAACTGTCCCTCATCATTAGGGACAATTCCGGAAATTAGTTGAAATTTGACGAATTTACGATGTGTGTCCCTCCTCAGAATTGAGTAATTACTACCGATTCTTTGTTGCTTACTTTCTGTCCCTGATGGTGTTGACTACTTGTCCCTGAAAAGACATTTTGAATGTTGGCATCCCTGTAATACGTCAGTTTCACCTTTGAAGCTTACTCAAGCTCAAAATTAACAACACCAAAAGAAACTCCACATTTACTTTCCCATAAGTGTTTAACAGTAACCTTTTGCCTATGATCCACCAGTATCGACATTCAAGATAAGATGCTAGATTTCCTGTTAACCGTATTGTAACAATGATGACATGTAAATAAAATTATTTGTCCTAGTGAATTGTTGACAATGGCGATTAATTCTAGGTACATTCACACTATTTAGGTTTTAACCTACATGCATTTTGGTAGTAGAAGTAAAAAAGGGATAGAAAACAGGCAAAAGAATCAAACACATTTTGAAATACCTACGTCAAACTACGAACCCATTAAAGTTTGTAAAAGTTTAATATGCCTATCTGGTTACAACTTGTGAACCTCTACAACAACATATCAAAACCCAAATGGGTAGCATAACCTTAATATATATAATAAACCATATTTAGTCTTAACTAATGAAAACAGCGGTAAAGCAACGTGAGAGTGAGTCTTAATTTGCACAGGCGGAAAGGCCCCATACATCAAATAAATGTTTAGTGTTCTTGTTTCATTACAAGCATTGTGGCAGTTGACACACCCAAAAGGTCCGATTACCTTCGAGATAATATCACCGGCAACTTTCTGTGGCAACACGTCATCACAATTTGCAATATTACAGTCTGCGCGCACAGTCCTGCAGTCACCGTTTTATCCATTACTAACAAGATATAAGCCCATACGTCACTTTGACTTTTCAAGGTGACTTAATGTCAAAATCTAAAACACCAGATCAAACCCCATTGGTACTTTCCTATTTGTTTCTAAGATTAACGATGTGGGCCCAGGATCCACCATTACCGAGGTATATGCCAACATATCCGTTTGGCCCTTCAAGCTCACTCAAGGTCAAAATCAACGACACCAAAAATAACCACATAGGCACTTTCCTCGTAGTGTTTAACAGTAAGCACTGACCTAGGAGCCACCTTTACTGCAATATAGGCTAATATATCCCAGTTGCTGCTCTCCCTATGAAAACAATTCTGACATGTAAATGTAGTCTTACCAATAATTTCAAATCTCAACAATTCAGTAAAAATCTTCAATTGGTTGCTGTGCGATGTTTGAAACAATTAAGTGTCGATTGTATCTAGTTACAGTACTCCAATATTTAAGAAAATCCCAAATGCCCTTCGCGATACATCAAAATACCAAATAAAATACGTTTAACCGTGCTAAAATATGTATGGCACTCCACGTCAAACAAATTAGGGTCTTGGGGATAATAGAGATGAGTCTGTGCCATTTTAAAGCAATGGCCTAGCCGTTTTGTAATATTTTCCGATTTTACCACCATCCAAATGTCCACAAACATTCAACAAAAATAAACCCTGGGGCAGGGCTCGACAATTCACGCGTCCGATTGCTCGGGACAAGTCGGATTTAATCTCTTATTTATCATTAATGGGTACTTGCCCGCTCGAGCAACCAACTTTTTTTTTCGCTGGGAACTCTATTCCTCAAATTTCCATGACACAGTTACAGGTTGCGGTTGTTTGCCAGTGTGACATGACTATTTGAAAACGCTCAATACAGACCAGCCTCAAGTACATTCCAACCAAGTGTGCAGTGGATTTTACCGTCAGTTCTGGAGAAGTCCAAAGTGAGAATTACCTCACAATCCTCATTGACTTGGATTGTAATCTATGGCAATGTATGCAGCAACTGACAGGTATGCCCGAATTCAACAATTCATTAAAAATCAGGTTTCCATGGCCTCATCAACAAGTCATCAGCTCTGTTGACGCAAATGAAAACGCACACAACTAGAAAAGATTTGCTTCAAAGCAAATCTGTCTGTGTTTCTACAAATGAAAGTTGTAGTCTTGCACATTCAAATTAGAATTTTAACAGCAACATGAGAGAAAATAAGAATTTCAGAAGAAAAAAACTATAGCAATAAAGCTCTTTGCATAAAAACATTTGCTCGTTAAAAGGAAAAGCCAGAGGGCGCGGAAAGAAGGGCGACAGGAAGAGAGACAGAGGAAGAAGGAATACTGGATAAAACAGAAGTGTCAGCAAAAAATTAAGATTCGGTAATGTAATGAGAATCTCTGGGTAATTCTATTACAAAACACTTTTTGTGGCAACTTAAATTCATTCATGAACCACTGTTGACACTACCGCATGGAATGATAACAAAATAGTTACATATGGAAGCATAAAAGTGTATGTCTGACATGAGTATAAACAACAAATCAAAAAAAAAAAAACAAAAAAAAAAAACAAACAAAAAAATAAAAAAACAAACAAACAAAAACAACAACAACAACAAAAAAAAAAAACAAAAAAAAAAAACAGAAAAGAATGCGGCACCACCGGTGAGCAAATTAAGATCTATGGGTCCCCAGAGCTGTGCCCATGCGTTTTTGCATTAATTTGCGTGGCCTTTTTGTAGCTGCAGATTTCTCTCTGTTTTTTTTTTTTTTTGTTTTTTTTTTTTTTGGAGGGGGGGGGTACGAAAAAGAAAAAAATAACAAAAACCTTTTTACTGAGGCGAAGGTACATTCGTGCGAACCTCGAAATAATTGTGGCCAATGGTTTTGAGTCAAAATAGTCAAGCAGGTGAACACGCTAGGGTCTATAGTTTCCCAGAAGTTTCTCAATGCAATTTCGAAATAGTAAGCCGGGTGGCTTGCTTAGAAATGTGTGCTTTGAATGACAGGTGCCCAAATTTAAAAAAAAAGAGAAAGATATCGTTGAGGCGTCAGCGCTTGACCAAATCCAGGTGTATAGGTCTCCACAGGATTTAACTTAAAGATCGATAACAGGACCGTGATTGTCCTGTTGTATTTGTGTCTTTTTGTCCACAGCCACTTTTTGGTAGTCATTATCCTATATTTAGCTGGATTTCTATCGACATTTGGCTTCCTTTGAAATAAGGTCAAGGTCGCAAAAATAATCATGCACAAAATCAAAGTACTGGCACAATAGTCAAAGTCCAAACCCAAATAGTTTTCAAACTGTCAGATGGACAGTATTTACAATTCATGAAAGTGACCATGTGACCTTGGGACTAAAGTCTTAGGTACTCTGTTAAACCTGATTTACATAGAGTATCACTAGCATCAAATCCTACCTCAAAACGTTTTGACGTTATTACGCATACAGTTTAATTCAACAAATGGCCCTGTGACATAGGGAATGGAATCAGTGTCAACTATGTATTGCAATAGTCCTTCTCTCATGTTCAACGTGTCCGTATGTAATTTCAAAGCAAGTAGCCAAACGGTTTGAGAGAAAAAGAATTTGATAAAAAAATAATTTTCAATGGTGAATTGAAAAAAAGTTTGATCATGACCAATCGAACAAACTCGTTAGAAATCCACCAACGGTAACCCCACCCCCCACCCCCAAAAATAAGCTGACCCGGACTGTACCAATAAGTACGCAAGTTGAAAACAAGAGGCTGTGTGAACAGCACATGCTCAGCTGACCTAGACATTCATCACACTTGCAGCTCTATGAACTTGGGAAAGGATCAAGGCCACCCATGTTCTGAGTAAGTCTGACCTTTGTAGAAAACACTAGCATGTGCAACATCAAGGTTCAAGTAGTTCTCAAGTTAAAGTGCAGAGTAAAATTCATGTATGTTGCACTGTGACCCCAGAAACGAGGTCAAGGTCATTCATGTACTGTCTAAGCATGACCTTCATGTAGAAACATTAACATGTGCAGCATCACGGTACTAACTCAAAACAGATCTCAAGTTATCAAGTAAACAGTAAATTTCGTGTCAGTTGTCCTGTGAATTAGCATTAAAACGCCCATTCACTAACATAGTAATCAATAGAAAAGCTGCATTGACCGATTAATACCCGAATTTACAATACTTAAAAATCAGGAATCCAAAGCAGTGCCACCTAGTAAACAACTTTGTGTGACCCTTCCACAACAACATATCCATCACATTTCAGCTTAATCTGAGCGACAGTCCTGACAGCAAGTAAAAAATAGCAAAACCATACAAATAATTCTTTAAAAAAATCGAAAAAAAATTGCAGCGCCACCTGGTGAACAAATTGGGAACTAGGTGTCCCTGGGAGTGTCAGTGTATGATATCAAAGTAATTGGGTGAGTGGTTTCAGAAGAGAAGAGTTTTTAAGGTCCCCCCCCAAATATACTCATAAAAAATCCAAAAATCAATAGAGCGTGACCATTTGAACAAACTTGATAGACATCTACCCAAGGCACATCCCCACCAAGTTTGAAGTAAATCTGGCTTAAATTATTTGAGTGATAACCATTACAAGAAATTCCCATGTTAAACTTTCCTATTAAAACTGTTTTGAAGATTTTTGAAAAAAAAAATCATAAAAAAAATCCAAAAATCATTGGGACATCACAATTAGAACAAACCTGGTAGACACTCACCCAAGGTACATCCCCACCAAGTTTGAAGTAAATCTGGCTGATGGTTTTGGAGAAGAAGTCGAAAATGTGAATTAGCATTAGAATGCTCATTGACTTCCATAGTAATCAATAGGAAAGCTGCATTGACCGATAAGTACCCGAATTGAAAAAATCGTTAAACATCAGGAATCCACAGCATTGCCTCCTAGTGAACAACTTTGTTTGACCCTTCTACACGGAACACATCCACCACGTTTCAGCTTAACCTCAGTGACTGTTCTGGAGAACAAAATCCAAAATAGCTATAACACACAAAAATGCATAAAAAATAGAAAAACTTTGGAGCGACACCTGGTGGACACATTCAGAACTAGCAGTCTCAGGGAGTGTTCCTGTGTGATATCAAAGCAATTGGGTAAACGGTTTCGCAGAAGAAGATTTTGTTTTAAGATTTGTCCAAAAAAAACCCAAAAAATCATTAAAATTCCAAAAATCACTGGAGCATGACCATTTGAACAAACCTGGTAGAAACCTACCAAAAGTGCATTGCCATCAAGTTTGAAGTTAATATGGATGACGGTTTTGGAGAGGAACTCGAAAATGTGAATTAGCATTAGAATGCTCATTGACTTTAATAGTAATAAATAGGAAAGCTGCATGGACCGATAAGTACCCGAATTGAAAAAAATCGTTAAAATTAGGAATCCACGGCATTCCCACATAGTGAACAACTTTGTTTGGCCCTTCAACATGGAACATATCCACCATGTTTCACCTTAATCTGAGTGACAGTTCTGGAGAAGAAGTCGAAAATAGCTATAACACACAAAAATTCATAAAAAAATAGAAAAAATTGCAGTGCCACCCTGTTAACAAATTAAGAACTAGGGGTCCCAGGGAGTGTTTCTGTGTGATATCAAAGCAATTGGATGAGCGGTTTCAGAGAAGTAGATTTTACAAGATTTGACCAAAAAACCCCAAAAATTCATAAATAATCCAAAAATCACTGAACCGTGACCACTTGAACAAACTTGGTAGACACCCACCCAAGGCACATTCCCGCCAAGTTTGAAGTGGTTCTGCCTGACGGTTTTTGAGAAGAAGTCGAAAATATGAGTTGTGAATGGACGGCAACGGACGATGACGACGGACGACGGACGAGAGACGTACGACGGATGCTTCACCCTCCTAAAAGCTCAGCTGAATTATCAGCTGAGCTAAAATGGTTCAAAATCAGGGATCGAAAGCAACGGTAAAAAGTAAACAACTTCGTTTGGCTATCTCACCATTTTTCAGTACAATCTGAAAGATTGTTTTAGAGAAGGAATCAAAAATGACAAAACCACACGAAAATTCATCAAAACAATAGCAAAAGTCACAGCGCCAGATCCAGAAAAAATAATGTTTAGGATTTTTCAGAATGGTTTCCATACAAATAAAACTAATGGTATCGTTGTTTTGGAAAAAAACAGCATTTTAAAACTTTTCCAAAAAGTGAAACAAAGAAATCATAAAAGAACTGGAAAGGAAGATTTGCTTCAAAGCAAATATGTCCGTGTGCCTTCCAAAGTTGTAAATATTAAATGGTACAACTTTTGTACTTTGGTACTTCATAATCCCTTAAGCTTATGGCTGGATCAGAATTTCCAAGAAGTCCAAACGGCTTTGACCTTTAATGTTTACAGCTTACATGTAAATTGCAATAATGTACAGTGTTACAATACCCACAATTTAAGTCGAACATGATCAGAATTGGATGGAATATGGCCGCGTTATGGCTGAGTGAAACTTTCAAAAGTCCAGATGACATTGACCTTTGACCTTTAAGGGTCACATGTAATTTCCAAAATGTGCAGTATTGCAATAGCTACAATTTGAGCCCAACAAAATCAAATTGGATAAAAATTGACCAAGTTATGGCTAGAAGAAATCCACCATCAAAAGTGGCCTTTGACCTTGAAATGACCTTTGACCTTGAGATGACCTCTACCTGAATTGAACCTTGACCTTTAAAATGATATTTTTGACCTAAAATTGGCCTTTGACCTTGACATGACCTTCACATTTGAGATGACCTTTGGCTTGCTATGATCGAACTCCTATACAATTGAAGCTATATATACTATAGTATATAAGATACTGAGGATTTAAAGCTTTAATTAGCCTTCATTTGCATAATTTTGAAAAGTATGACCTCTCTTTATAAAAAAGGCAAGACTTCAAAAATGTGCAGTGTTACATTGGCTACAATTTGGGCCCAACATGATCAAAATTAGATGAAAATTGACTAATTATGGCAAGAAGAATGCCACCATCGAAAGTGGCCTTTGACCTTGAAATGACCTTTGACCTTGATATAACCTGCATCTGAAGTGGTCCTTAACCTTTAAAATGACAGTTTGACCTAATTGACCTTTGACCTTGATATGACCTTTGACCTTGACATGACCTTGACATTCAAGAAGAAATTTGCCTCGATATGATTAAACCCCAATACACTTGGAATCTACTATAGTTTATAAGATATTGAAGATTTAAAACTTTAATTAGCCCTTATTTGCATAATTTTGAAAAGCGTGACCTCCCATTATAGAAAGGGTTGACTTCACCTATAGAAGTATAACTGTGGCAAGTTTGGAGTTTGTATGTATGATGCTTTTTAAATAAAATGTCGGACAAATTTGCCTACAAAGAAAGAAAGAAAGAAAGAGAGAAAGAAAGAAAGAAACTAGAAAAGATGATTTGCTGCATAGCAAGTCAGTATGTGTGTCTTCAAAGCATATTGGTGTGGCAATGTACAATTATTCCATAACGCAGGAGTACAAGTTGGAATGGCATCTCTATCTATTATAGGTTTGAAGTTATTTAAGATTTAAAATTTCTAATGGTGCTATTTAGCATAGTTTAAATTGCTACAACTTTTCAACAAATTCATTAGCTGCACAATAGTCAACAACCCCCTAGTAGAAGTTGGAATGACATCTCTATCGATTATAGTGTTGAAGCCCATGCCCAGTTTGGAGTTTCTATGTATGATAGTGTCAGACAAATTTGCCGGTAAAGAAGAAAGAAGAAAGAAAGAAACTAGAAAAGAAGATCTACTTCAAAGCAAATCTGTCTGAGTGCCTTCAATAGTTGTAAATATTAAATGCTACAACTTTTATCCTTTGGTACTTCACATTACATTAAGCTTATACCTGCATACTAATTGCAAATGGTCCAAATGACCTTGACTTTTGACCTTTACAGGTCACATGTAAATTGCGCAGTGTGACAATACCCAAAATTTAAAACCAGCATGAACCAAATTGGATTGAAATTGACCAAATTATGACAAGATGAAACTTTCAAAGGGCCAAATGACCTTGACCTTTGCCCTTTCGAGGCTACATGTTCTTATAAAAATGTGCAGTGTTGCAATACCTACAATTTGAGTCCAACATGATTAGAATTGGATGGAAATTGGCCAAGTTATGACTGGATGAACCTTTCAAAGGTCCAAATGACCCTGACCTTTGACCTTTAGAGCTCACATGTAAATTACAAAAATGCGTAGTGTTACATAGCTACAATTTGAGCCCAACAGGATTCAAAATTGGATAAAAATTGTCCAAGTTATGGCTCGAAGAAAGCGACCATGGAAAGTGGCCTTTGACCTTGAGATGACTTCTACCTGAAGTGAACCTTGACCTCAAAAATGACATTTTGGCTTAAAATTGACCTTTGACCTTGACATGACCTTTGACCTTGACATGACCTTTGACCTTGTGCAATATGCTATGTAAGAAATTGAAGATTTAAAACTTTAAGTTGCCCTCATTTGATTATTTTGAAAAGCTTGACCTCTCATTATGAAAAAGGCCAGACTTTATCTATAGAAGTATAACTGTGCCAAGTTTGGAGTTTCTACATGTAATACTTTTCAAATGAAATGTCGGACAAATTTGCCTGTAAAGAAAGATAGAAAGAAAGAAAGAAAGAAAGAAAGAAAGAAAGAAAGAAAGAAAGAAAAAGAAAGAAGAAAAGAACTTGAAAAGAAGATTTGCTTTAAAGAAAATCTGTTTGTATGCCTTATCCTTTGGTACTTCACATTACATTAAATTTATGGCTGCATGCAAATTTCAAAGTCCAAATGACATTGACTTTGACCTTTACAGGTCACAAGTAAATTGCGCAGGGGTACAATACACACAATTTAAGCCCACTATGAACCAAATCAGATGAAAATTGACCAAGTTATGGCAAGATGAAACTTTCAAAGAGCCAAATGACCTTGACCTTTGCCCTTTTGAGGTTATATGATCTAACAAAAATGCGCAGTGTTGCAATACCTAAAATTTGAGTCCAACATGATTAGAATTGGATAGAAATCGGCCAAGTTATGACTGGATGAAATTTTCAAAGGTCCAAATGACCTTGACCTTTGACCTTTAGAGGTCACATGTACATTTCGAAAATGTGCCGGGTTACAGTAGCTACAATTTGAGCCCAACATTATCAAAATTGGATAAAAATTGACCAAAGTTATGGCTAGAAGAAAGCCAACATAGAAAGTGGCCCTTGACCATGAAATGACATTTTACCTTGAGATGACCTCTGTCTTAAGTGAACATTGACCTTAAAAATTACATTTTGGCTTTAAATTGACCTTTGACCTTGACATGAGCTTGACATTTGAGATTACCTTTACTTTGCTATGATCAAACTCCTGTACACTCGGGACCACATAAACTATAGTATATAAGATATTGAAGTATTAAAACTTTCATTAGCCCTCATTTGCATAATTTTGAAAAGCATGACCTATCATTATAAAAAGGCCAGACTTTATCTATAGAAGTATAATTGTGCCAAGTTTGGAGTTTCTACATGTAATACTTTTCAAATGAAATGTCGGACAAATTTGCCTGTAAAGAAAGATAGAAAGAAAGAAAGAAAGAAAGAAAGAAAGAAAGAAAGAAAGAAAGAAAGAAAGAAAGAAAGAAAGAAAGAAAGAAAGAAAGAAAGAAAGAAAGAAAGAAAGAAAGAATTCCTATAAAAACAGTATGTCTGTGTTGGCACACAGACATAATTTAAAAAATCGTTGAAGTTTTCCCTTTGGCCGACTTAGTAGACACCCGCACTGGCACATTGCCAACGAGTGTTGAGTCGATCTTGCTGATAGCTTTGAGAGGAATTTGAAGATGTGAATTTTTATTGTAATCCCGATTGACTGGCATACCAATTATTTGGAATATATGCAATAACTTTCTGAACTTAAAAACCGTCAATGATCTATGCTCCACATTCATACCACTCAGTGAATAACTTTGTTAGATCCTATTTAAAGGATCATTTTATCACAAGTCAGCATAATCTCAGTGACGGTTTTGGAAAAAAAGATGACCTTACAACACACACAGACAAAAAAAGTGATCAAAATATTTTAAAACTCACCGTCAACTTCTGAACTATTAACTGAAGTATTCCTATGTATTTTCAAATCAATTGGTCTTGTGTTTTCAAAAAGGTTTGCTAAGATTTTGAGGAAAAGCATAAACGATCAAAATCTATTTAAACATGACCATTTTCACAAAAAATTGGCAGAAAGCTGCTCAAGGCACATCCCCATCAAGTTTAAAGTGTATTCGGCTGACAATTTTGAGAATAAATCGAAATTGTAATTAACATTGCCAACCCCATGGAAACATATAGTAATAAATAGGGCTATATGCAAAACAGCGTAAGAGAAAATCTTACAACTGCATCAATACGAATTGCACAACTACTTGGCATAAGGAGACATAATTAGAAGGACCTCTTGGTGGTATCCCCAATGTCCTGGCAGTGTGTAAATCAGAGCTTATAACTTGTACCATGAGACTCTTTGACTGAGACGTATCACACAGGCATGATTGAAATGGAAAATGTATATCTACATATGCAATCAAAACCCCACAGGAGATGTATTGGTACAATACATCAAATTGGATGAAAGTAATAGCTCGAACAAAATTGTGAGAAGTCCGCGCAAGGTTGAATCCAGCCAAGTTGAAGAGAATCAGACCAAAGGTTTTTGAAAAGTCAAAAACGTGAAAGTGAATTGACGACGAGGACGAGGGATTGATAAGGAAACGAAATATAGGCGACTGATAATCCTATACGTTCAAGTGGTTGATATGTCAGCTGAGCTGAAAACTGTGACAGTCTTGTGCTTAGCTGACCTTGGTTACAAAGACTGAAGTGGCCATGTGACCTTTGAGAAACAATATAAAGATCACTTTCCTCTAGGACCATTATCACTGTTCTAAAGGTTAATTCTTCATCCACACAGTGTTGGAGTTATCATTTTTCACATCAAACGTGGTAGGATCCACTATTATCATAATATATTCCAATACGTTATTTTGACTTACCATTGTAACTCAAGGTCCAAATTAACAATAACCTGAGATAGCATACATATTTTCCTATTTGTGTCTACAGTATATAGCTAATGAAAAAAAAAACACCAATTGCTCTTTATGAGTGACTGCTTCTCTCATGTTTGGAGTGAATGAATTCTCTACATTGGTATTGCATGATGAATGTTGATGTTTTGGAAACTCTTGAATCTGCTGTATTTAACTTTGCTGTCATTCTTTGGTTGAATATGGATAATGTTTTTCTGAACTATCACATAGAAATCATAGGCCTACGATCCACCATTCCAAAACTAAAATCCAATGTATGTGAAATATGGTCCTTTCTGAGTTGAAACAATACTACTACTACTTACTTGATTTTCCATTCGCAACGCTTGTTTGATGTCGCCGTTTAGTTGGTTTAATTGCCTCTCCACGTCCCCCACTGCAAATATATGCACTCTAGCTGTTAATAACGCCTTTTTGGAAATTTTAATACAATTGTCTTCCATATATTCAATTATCCTTTCAGGTCTTACAGAAAGCCATGCAAAGTCAGAACTACAACTAGAAAAGAATATTTGCTTCACAGCAAATCTGTCTGGTTGCCTCCAAAATGAGAACAGTTTGAAATGCAACACTTTGCCATTGTTAATCCTAATCTAAATTTTGTGAAATTTTCTAATTTCAATGAATTAGAGTGCTACAACTTTGTTTCATAGTACATTGGATGTGGCCGTTTAGCAAACTTACAAAGTGAAGTTTGAATGACACTATTATTTATAATAGTTTTGAAGCTATTCAAGATTTTATATTTTTTTGTGTATTTGCGGAATAGGAAAGAAAGAATTTTGAGAAAACAGTACGTCTGGGTTGGCAAGCAGAATAACATGCATCAGTCATGTTTCTTGCCATGAACAGATATGCATACAAACTTACGTGAGGGATTTAAGAATGCAGTCAAACCTGCCCATGGGAGCACGTGTTCTGGGGTCTCAGCTATCCTAAGAGACCGATGACAGCCCCCACCTCCTTCCCCCCATGGTAATTTAATAATGTTTGCTGTGTCAATAGCCCCAGCACTCGACACACCCAGAGATTCCCCTCAGTCAGTCCCCAGGAATTCATTTATTGTGTGCTATGTGCCAAGTGTTTCCTTTTGGACATTGTATATGAATGCTTAAGATGCGTTATGGCACAATGTCTTCTTAGCCGCAGATATGTGGCCTTCGAGGGGGCAGCAGGGTATGGGCGCAGTGAGTTGGAGGGCGAAGCGACTGGAGGGCCTCGGACTGTTGGCCCCCTCAACAGTCCGGGGCCCTCCAGTCGCTTCGCCCTCCTACTCACTGCGCCCATACCCTGCTGCCCCCTCGAAAGCCACATATCTGCGGCAAAATTCTTCTCATATGTTAATTGTTTAAGGACAAATTGAACGAAAGTTTATTTTCAAAATATGTGATTAATAGATAAAGCATTTTTACATGTATGGTAATATAATGTGTTGTTTACTAATTTGTAAATCGTCCTGTCTCCTCTTTTATCAGCAGGCTTACGTGCTAGGAGCGACCCTGCCTTATGGGCCCACCTGTTGTGAGGGACCAACTGTCCCTGTCCCCATGGGATGTCCCTTAAGACAGGTTCCACTGCAGTCATATTTAAAGCTTGTGGCCCAGTATAGTCGGGAAAAAGCAGGTCATATCAAATTGTCATACCGTGAGAAGCAAAATTTACATTTTCTGTGGGTGATTGCATTTTATATATTCCGTGCTACCATAATCTAAGCACTGAATTTATCAAGCCCTAGGTTCAACGTGGAAAAATACGAGTTAGGCCTATATATGCTCTTAATTTGGCATAATATGAGTAGGATTAAGGCGAGGTAAAAAAGGAAAAACTTTTGAATTCAGCGAGTCTGACGCCGCCGCTGTGTAAGTGTTAAGGCTATATATTGTATACAGTTTTTCTTTTTCTTCGTGAGTTATAAGCAAAATGTTCAGAGTGCAGGTAAACCTACTGTTGCCCATCTTTTAAGTTACTGTATTAAATACGACGTGATAGCTATGAAGGTAAATAAAAACATAAAATATTGCACCAAGTAATATTTGCGCTTTTGATTTACACGTTTTGATAACAGAGGAATACTTACAACAGTACTTTTTCCCCTTTGCGGTGTGTCTAAAATGAAGAGAGAAAATTCTGCATCAGGCAGGTCAAACCACGTGTGAACCTGAATTAGCAGGTCGTCGGCTCTAAATCCTCATTGTTGTTGTATTTCATATTTGTTTCACAATTGCTTATGTCCATCGATAAAACCTTTTTTTTTCTTTTTTTAATATGGAGTATTGAAACGACTACACTGAAATAACTCTACAGCATTAAATAGTATACATAATTGAAATTAGGATATCATGATTATACTCGGTTCTGTTGGCTAGACACTATTCCTATAAACACATAGGGCATCCATGGGTACCAATCGACAATACAAATCTTTTACATCCGACAGCCTCGTCAAAGAAAAAAAGAATCAAAATGAATTTCTTTTTTCTAACTACCGCTCGCCTACACTCTCACCCGCACGCAATTTCAATTTTATTTAGTGAAGTCATTCCGGTTATTTTATTCACTTGACAATTTGCCAAAAAATCTCCCCTCCTCATTTCAAGCTTTACGGGAGAATATAAATTAATAGAAAATCCTGTCGCCCATCCATAATTCCATTAAAAACCTGAGAAGGTAGAAACTTATTTCAATGTCGTGCAGCAAAACATATGCTTACCATTTTATAAAATATGCGTGAAATTTAATTACATGATCTTGTGACAGAGTTTTAAGCACCATTCATGGAGAATTGGTTGGAAGTGGTTACGCTACACTGCAATTTAACACCCATTGGTAGCCAGATTAATGTCTGGGTGATCAAGGATGACACTGCGTGCATTATTAAAACAACCATCCCAACAGATCTTAAGATTAATAACTTTTCATATTTGTTCTTATAAAGAAATCATAAATGTAGAGCAATTGTTGCAGCATCATAATCTCCTTCAAAAAATGGTAGAGATTTACCTGGTAAATCCCCTTTTATAAAATCCAATCATTCAGCGCACAGCGTGTTACATTATAGCGGATGCATTGTATTATTAGATAAATGAAAAAGCATCATTCAGCACTTACCAAACACATGCTCCCAAAGTTGTAGATCCTGCTGTCTCTTCAAAAGTTAATGAGTCCGCATCGTTTATGCGAACTTACATGGCATATACAGGTAAAATCTTGCAAATAATTTTGTGCCACCTTTCCGGAAACTCATGATTTAAAACACTCATCCAAGACACAATATTGGTGTATGTCGCAGCACTGCATGGATAATAGAGTAAAGGAATATTTTAAAACGAAATACGATATACAGGGCGACAAATGTTCATCAGCAAAAACATAATAAATAAATTATATTTTTTGCCGTTTATTACACAACAATTTTAAGGACAGTTACATATTATCAAATATGACGCTGGAAATTAACCTTCACATCTTCTAATTATCCTGGCATGGCAACATTGCAGACATCTGCTAGCACAGAACTAGACTTGATAACACGCACTGTAAACTTAATTATGCCCCTATATACATTCTTCAGATCTACAAATTATCTGTCTTTATCACACATACATTGGGATTGTCATCAATATTGAAAGTTACACTCAGGAAAAACATAAAGCACACACGCCATTTCGACACGAGCTCCGCTCCCCAAACCATTTCAGGTAGACAAAGTGTTCTTTTAAGGATAAGCTCAGGGTTAGGTACATATTCTACAAAATCTCAAATAAACAGATCATAGCTCATATTAACCCCCATCTTTACATGAACATAATACAAATGTATGAATTAACCAACAAATACCTGAATTGAAAAAAAATGTATATATTCAGGAATCCGAAGTATCAGTACCCAGCAAACACCTTTTTATCCTTCCACAAGCTACACTTCCACCAAGTTTACAATCATCTGAGTGATGCTTTTGGGTACACAAAAAGGCTGTGTGAACAGCCCATGCTTAGCTAACCTAGAGATTCATCACACTTGTGGCTCTGTGAACTTGGGAGAGGATCAAGGTTACCCATGTACTGAGTAAGTCGGACTTTTTTCTAAGAACATTAACATGTGCAACATCAAGGTTCCCGTTCAAGTAGTTCTTTGAAATTCCTTAAATTTTTAAATGTCCCTAATTTGCATAACCATAGTAAATAACAGGAACGTATTTATGAACGACAAGTACCCAAATTGAATAAAAAAATCGTTCAAAATGTGTCCTAACGAATACCAATACCTAGTGAACAATTCTGGCCGTTCGGCAAAGTACATTTTCACCAAGTTGCAGCACAATCTGGGTGATACTTTTGGAGTAATAGTCACAAATAGCGACAACCCCTCCGAAAAGTTTTGAAAAAAGAAATGATTCCTCTGAAGTGTCGCTAGGCAGTTTCAAAGCAATTTTGGCCAGTTTTGGGGAAGATTTTTAACAACATATTCATTACAAATATAAGTAAAAGGGCTGTGTGAACAGCCCATGCTCCGCAGCCTAGATATTCATCACACTTGTGTTTCTGTGAATAGGATCCAGGTCACCCGTGTGCTGATTGAGTCCGACTTCCACGGAAGAACACTAACATGTGCAACATAAAGGTCCATCACAAAAAAATAAAACAATCACTGGAGCATGACCACTTGCACAAAATAGGTAGACACTTATCTACGGTAATTCTCTACCAGCTTTGACACAAATCTGGCCACAATTATTGAAGTTATAACCATAACAAGAAATTCTCGTGTAAAACTTTCCTATTAATTTTTCTTTAAGATTTTTTCCCAAACAAAATGAAAAAAATAAAAAGACAAAAATATCCAAAAATCACTGGAGCTTGACCATTTGGACCGACTCGGTAGAGATCCACCCAAGAGTAGTTTGCCTACTAGCAGTCCCTATAAGTGTTCCAGTGCAAAATCGAAGCAATTGGGTGAGCGGTTTCGGAGAAGATTTGCCCCGGAAAAGAACTTATCGAGAACTACCCAAATTACAAAAATCATAAAAAATCAGCAACCCACAGGAGTGCCACCTAATCAACAATTTTCTTTGACCCTTCTACAAACAACATATACACCAACTTTCAGCTTAATCTCAGGGACGATTCTGGAAAAGAAGTCAAAAATAGAAAAAAACATCGCCCCACAAGAAAAATCGTAAAACAAATAGAAAGAAGAGGGCTGTGTGAAAGCCCATGCTCAGCTGATCTTGACATTCATCACACTTGCAGCTCTATGAACTTGGGACAGGATCAAGGTCACCCATGTTCTGAGTAAGTCTGACCTTAATACAAGAACACTAACATGTGCAACATCAAGGTTCAAGTAGTTCTCAAGTTACAATGAAGAGTAAAATTCATATATGTTGCACTGTGACCCCAGAAATGAGGTCAAGGTCATTCATGTACTGTCTAAGCATGACCTTCATGTAGAAACATTAACATGTGCAGCATCACGGTACTTACTCAAAACAGATCTCAAGTTATCAAGTAAACAGTAAATTTCGTGTCAGTTGTCCTGTGAATTAGCATTAAAATGCTCATTCACTTACATTGTAATCAATGGGAAAGCTGCATTGACCGATAAATACCCGAATTGAAAATCCTTAAAAAACAGGAATCCAAAGGAGTGCCGCCTAGTAAACAACTTTGTTTTACCCTCCCCCAAGAACATATCCATCACATTTCAGCTTAATCTGAGTGACGGCTCTGAGAACAAGTGAAAAATAGCAAAACCATACAAATAAATTCTTTAAAAAATTAGAAAACAATTGCGCCACCTGGTGAACAAATTGGGAACTAGGTGTCCCTTGGAGTGTCTATGTACGATATCAAAGCAATTGGGGGAGCAGTTTCAGAGGAGAGGAGTTTTCAAGGTTTGCCCCGAAAAAGAACAACAAGAGGGCTGTGTGAACAGCCCGTGCCTCAGCTGATCTTGACATTCATCACACCTGCAGCTCTATGAACTTGGGAAAGGATCAAGGACACCATGTTCTGAGTAGGTCTGGCCTTTATAGAAGAACACCTACATGTGCAACATCAAAGTTCAAGTAATTCTCAAGTTATAATGAAGAGTAAAATTCATGTATGTTGCACTGTGACCCCACAAACGAGGTCAAGGTCATTCATGTACTGTCTCAGCATGACCTTCATACAGAAACATTAACATGTGTAGCTAACTCAAAACAGATCTCAAGTTATCAAGTAAACAGTAAATTTCGTGTCAGTTGTCCTGTGAATTAGCATTAGAATGCCCATTGACTTACATAGTAATCAATAGGAAAGCTGCATTGAATGATAAGTACCCAAAATGAAAATCCTTAAAAATCAGGAATCCAAAGCAGTGCCACCTAGTAAACAACTGTTTGACCCTTCCACAACAATATATCCATCACATTTCAGCTTAATCTGAGGGACGGTTCTGAGAACAAGTGAAAAATAGCAAAACCATATAAAAAATTTATAAAAAAAATTGCAGCGTCACATGGTGAACAAATCGGGAACTAGGTGTCCCCGGGAGTGTCAATGTACGATATCAAAGCAATGGGGTGAGTGGTTTCAGAGGAGAAGAATTTTGAAGGTTTGCCCCAAAAAAGAACAATAAGGATCATTAAAAATCCAAAAATCAATAGAGCGTGACCATTTGAACAAACTTGGTAGAGATCCACCCAAGGCACATCCCCACCAAGTTTGAAGTAAATCTGGTCAATATTATTAAAGTTATGACCATTACAAGAAATTCCCATGTTAAACTTTCCTACTAAAACTTTTGTAGAGATTTTTGAAAATAAATCATAAAAAAATCCAAATTCATTGGAACATGACCATTGGAACAAACCTGGTAGACACCCACCCAAGGTACATTGCCACCAAGTTTGAAGCAAATCTGGATGATGATTTTGGAGAAGAAGTCGAAAATGTAAATTAGCATTAGAATGCCCATTGACTTACATGGTAATCAATAGTAAAGGTGCATTCAAAAAAAATATAAAAATCAATGGAGCGTGACCATTTGGACAACTTGGTAGAGATCCACTCAAGGTGTATCCCCACCAAGTTTGAAGTCAATCTGGATGACGATTTTGTAGAAGTAGTCCAAAATGTGAATTAGCATTAGAATGCCCATTGACTTCCATAGTAATCAATAGGAAAGCTGCATTGACCGACAAGTACCAGAAATTGAAAAAATCGTTAAAAATCAGGAATCCGCAGCATACCCACATAGTGAACAACTTTGTTTGACCCTTCTACAAGAACATATCCACCATGTTTCAGCTTAATCTGAGTGACGGTTCTGGAGAAGAAGTCGAAAATAGCTATAACCCCCAAAAATTCATAAACAATTAGGAAAAAATCGCAGCGCCACCTGGTAAACAAATTAAGAACTAGGAGTCCCAGGGAGTGTTCCTGTGTGATATCAAAGCAATTGGGTAAGCGATTTCGGAGAAGAAGATTTTTTAAGATTTACCCCAAAAAAAACAAAAAAATTCATTAAAATTCCCAAAATCACTGGACCGTGACCAATTGAACAAACTTGGTAGAGACCCACCCAAGACACATCTCCACCAAGTTTAAAGTGAATCTGGCTGACGGTTTTTGAGAAGAAGTCGAAAATGTGAATTGTGGACGATGGACGGACGACGGACGGACGGATGACGGACGGACGGACGACGGACGGGCAGACGACGGACGACGGACCCTCAAAAAACCTCAGCTGACTGACAAGTCAGCTGAGGTAAAAAAGAATCATAAAAAATCAATAGAGCGTAACCATTTGAACAAACTTGGTAGAGATCCACCCAATGCACATCCCCACCAAGTTTAAAGTAAATCTGGCCAAAATTATTCAAGTTATAATCATTACAAGAAATTCCCATTTTAAACTTTCCTATTAAAACTTTTATAACGATTTTTGAAAAAAAATCATTAAAAAATCCAAAATTCATTGGAACATGACCATTGGAACAAACTTGGTAGACACCCACCCAAGGTCTACCCCCATCAAGTTTGAAGCAAATCTGGACCACGGTTTTGGAGAAGAAGTCCAAAATGTAAATTGGCATTAGAATGCCAATTGACTTGGATGGTAATCAATAGGAAAGGTGCATTTACCGAAAAGGAGCCGAATTGAAAAAATCGATAACATCAGGAATCCGCAGCATTCCCACATAGTGAACGACATTGTTTCACCCTTTTACAAGGAACATATCCACCTCGTTTAAGCTTAATCTGAGTGACGATTCTGGCGCAGAAGTCGAAAATAGCTATAACACACAAAAAATCACAAAAACATTAGAAAAATTTGCAGCGCCACCTGGTGAACAAATAAGAACTAGGAGTTCCTAGGTGTCTTCCTGTGTGATAACAAAGCAATTGGGTAAGCGGTTTCAAAGAATATTTTTTAACATTTGTCCTAAAAAAGAACAAAAAAAAAATCATTAACAATCCAAAAATCACTGGAGCATGACCATTTGAACAAACCTGGTAGAAACCCACCCAAGGTACATTGCCACCAAGTTTGAAGTTAACCTGGATGACGGTTTTGGAGAAGAATTCGAAAATGTGAATTAGCATTAGAATGCTCATTGACTTCCACATTGATCAATAGGAAAGCTGCATTGACTGATAAGTACCCGAATTGAAAAAATCGTTAAAAATCAGGAATCCGCAGCATTTCCACATAGTGAACAACTTTATTTGACCCTTCTCCAAGGAACATATCCACCATGTTTTAGCTTAATCTGAGTGACGGTTCTGGAAAAGAAGTCGAAAATAGCTATAACACACAAAAATTCATAAAAAAAAATAGCAAAAAAATTGCAGCGACACCTGGTTAACAAATTTAGACATAGGAGTCCCAGGGAATGTTCCTGTGTGATATCAAAGCAATTGGGTAAGCGGTTTCGGAGAAGAAGTTTTTTTTAGATTTGCCAAAAAAAGGACAAAAAAAAAAATTATTAAAAATCCAAAAAGTCACTGGACCGTAACCATTTGAACAAACTTGGTAGAGACGTACCCATGGCACATCTATACCAAGATTGAAGTGGATCTGGTTGACGGTTTTTCAGAAGTCAAAAATGTGTATCGTGAACGGACGACGGACGGACAGACGGACGACAGATGCCTCATCCTCCTAAAAGCTTAGCTGAATTATCAGCTCAGCTAAAAATGTAGCTCAACCTGGTGAACAAATTAAGAACTAGAAGTCCCCAGGAGTGTTTCTGTGTGATATCAAAGCAATTGGATGAGCGGTATCGGAAAAGAGTTTTTAAGCTTTGCCCCCCAAAGACCCCCTCCCCTCCCGAAAAAAAATCATAAAAAGTCGAAAAATCAAAGGAGCGTGACCATTTGCACAAACTTGGCAGAGATCTACCTGAGGCACATCTCCATCAAGTTTGAATCAATTCTGGCTGACGGTTTAGGAGAAGTCGAAAATATTAATTGTGGACGGACGGACGGACGAAGGACCATCCTATAATCTCAGCTGACTGACAACTCAGCTGGGTGGAAACAATCACAAGAGTGTGACTATTTGAACAAACTTTGTACAGACCCACCCAAGGTACATCTCTGCCAAGTTTCAAGGGGATGGCGGCTAACGTTTTGGAGAGGTCAAAAATGTGAATGGTGGAGGTGCGGCCGGACGATGGACAGACGACTGGCCATCCTACAGGCTCTGCTGACTGACATATATCAGCTGCACAAAAAACACACAACTTTAAAAAGGAATTGCAGCGCCACGTTTTGAACAATTCAAGGTGTAAGAGCAGTCGGCCAGGCGGATTACGAGAAGATTTTTGAAATTTTGCGAAACAAATGAACAAGCATACAACTCATAGACAATGCAAAATCGCTGTAGCATGGTTATTTGGTTAAACTTAATGGAGACTCACCAAAGATAGATAACCTCCAAGCTTGAAGCGCATCTGCAGACAGTTTAGGGAAGTCGAATACGTGGATTTTGGACAGAGAAAAAGACGGATGTTCTACGACTTAGCATTGCCCATCTTATGATATGAATGACTGTCAGCTGAAATAAAACAAAAGACTTCAACTTTACAATATAAATTTTAATCGTAATTGAAAGGAAGTTTAACTACTGGGCAAGGTTGCAATTCTTGGGAAAAAGTTTTAACTATATTTGACCGTTATGGGAAATGAATGCGGAAAATGGTTTGTCTGGCTCTCACACCCTTGCAAATCTAGCATACCTATGTACTCACTGAAGGGGAATTCGGTGTTTTCGAATGTAGTCTTCATAATTGAAGTACAAATACAAACCTGCACAGACAATAAAATATAAATGACGCTTATGTAACATGATGTCGAGAAACATAAGCCGGCACGTACACACACACATACATACATACATACATACATACATACATGTACATCGATGCGAACGCAAAAGAATGATACACCGATTCATTGAAGAGTTTAAACTGCTTAATAACACCTGCATGGGTTATAATACAAACTGCAAAAAGATATATTGTTTCTTGAGAGACACACTGCATTATTATTTTTTATCTTTTTCCTCTGTTGAATGATAAAAAACAATCAAATTGAGAAAGACTTACCCTTTCTCCCATGGTTCCTCCACTTGCCGAAAAGTTCGAGAGCTCAAGACGGCCCGCTCATGTCTGGAGCAGGCCGTCTTAAGCTGTGAAGCATATGGTAAAGCGACAGGGGCGTTGCTTATCGTCTGTCATGCGCACATGCATGATGTAAATTCTAAACGTTCAGGTGGTATAGTGTGTGTGCGTGAAATGCATGAGTGAACATGAAGAACAATAAAAAGTCCTGCAAATTTTGATAAATTTGATTAAAATGTATATTCTACCATTGACTGAGCATTTCTGAATTAAGTATGTAAAGCAGTAAGCATGACTGAAAAAAATTCTTTTTAACATTTTTAATTCAAAGTGTATACTTGGTTTCTGTGGGTAGTTTTTAGGCAAAATAAACGTCTTCCTAGTGTATTTCTTTGTAAGATACCCACACCCGTGCAGGACATCAGGCAAGACCACTGGGGCGTGACTTGTGTATGCAGTTATTAACAGGCTACTTAAGCCATTGTTCTTACATACTCGCACATGGGTTATTTATTACCTGTGTGTCCCAGTCTCCAAAAATGGTGATGCTGATGATGTGGCATATAACCAATGCACAGCGAAGTTTTTTAAACTTTACATTTATAAGTAAACAGGAGAGCAGTAAATGCTAGGCGAAAACTGTATATGCATAGCTTTAAGCTGATTGTAGTTCCCCAATCACTTTTTAACACATGGCTAGCTCGCCTCCATTCTATAACGTTCATCGATAAATATTGTAAATAACAATAATAATAATAATAATAATAATAATAATAATAATAATAATGATGATGATGATGATGATGATGATGATAATGATAATGATAATAATAATAATGATAATAATGATAATAATGATAATAATGATAATAATAATAATAATATTAATATTAATAATAATAATAATAATAATAATAATAATAATAATAATAATAATAATAATAATAATAATAATAATAATAATAATAATAATAATAACCATGAGTTAGCATTTTGGAATAAAGAAGTATGGTTAATGTCAAATGTCACTGTACTAATGGGTTTCATCATGTGATCAGCGGTAATTGTACTCAATAGGGGTCACAGGGGAGTAAAATATTGCATAATCAGAGGCATTCTAAGTACCTGGAATCCTTGGGTGCAGCAAAGACCTTGACAGGAAGGAGGACAGATTCATGCATTCAGCAGTGCCAAATGAACTTCTGTGATAAAAGTAACAAGTTCAGAGGGCAAAAGTGTGTGTTTTTTTTTAAAAGTTATTCAGTAAGTTTTAAAACATGAAAGATGCTCAACTTACTCGAATAATTAATTTGTTTGTCAGAAAAGTGTTATTTCTGGGTGGTTAAGTAACATGACTGGTACAAGTGCCCTCATCGTGGCGGAGGTATTGTACTGTTTCTTGGCAACTGAGGGGACCAGAACAGGTCAGCATTTAATAAAATTCATCCCATTTAATATTATACTATATGTAACAAAAAAACACTGTTTATATGAGGTAAACAGAGTCTGACGTGAAAGGCTATGTAAGTGTAGCTCATGTAAGACTGCATGACCATGTGTGAAGTGACAGAGGCGGCAACTTTATGAGAACACACTGGCTTCTCTCTCTCTCTCTCTCTCTCTCTCTCTCTCTCTCTCTCTCTCTCTCTCTCTCTCTCTCTCTCTCTCTCTCTCTCTCTCTCTCTCTCTCTCTTTCTCGTTCGTGTAGTTTGCAAGCGATCATTAGCATTATGGCCGTGTCTGTTTGAGATCGAATAAAATCATGCACAGATTCCAAAAACCCAGATATCAAAATTTCCATCATTTGTCAAATGACATTAATGTGGCCATTCCGTGTTCACAAAACACACATTCTTGAACATGTCGCATTGACACGGGTGCCACTTCCCTCACAAGCAGTTCGCGTAATGACCATATGAAAGATGCCTTTTAATAAAGGTCTACATACATTAGTTTCTCTCTAAATATATTTGTCTGTCTCAAAGAAAAGAAACAATATCCACGGGACTGCTGCTTTATCGTAAATAATAAATATAGACTTGTACCTCTAGTAAGATGGGAAAATTGAAAATATATGCATCAGAATAAACAACTTGTCAATAGAAATATTAATACCTGTTTGGATGAGTTGGGAACTTTGATTTGGGAACATAATCATAAAAATACATAATTTCTGTCTCAACAGTAACACTAATGATTGTCTCTTTTACGTTTCTGCTAGACCATAAGAAGAGGGCTGTGTGAACAGCCCGTGCCTCAGCTGATCTTGACATTCATCACACTTGCAGCTCTATGAACTTGAGAAAGGATCAAGGATACCATGTTCTAAGTAAATCTGATCTTTATAGAAGAACACCTACATGTGCAACATCAAAGTTCAAGTAATTCCCAAGTTATAATGAAGAGTAAAATTCATGTATGTTGCACTGTGACCCCACAAACGAGGTCAAGGTCATTCATGTACTGTCTCAGCATGACCTTCATACAGAAACATTAACATGTGTAGCTAACTCAAAACAGATCTCAAGTTATCAAGTAAACAGTAAATTTCGTGTCAGTTGTCCTGTGAATTAGCATTAGAATGCCCATTGACTTACATAGTAATCAATAGGAAAGCTGCATTGAATGATAAGTACCCAAAATGAAAATCCTTAAAAATCAGGAATCCAAAGCAGTGCCACCTAGTAAACAACTGTTTGACCCCTCCACAACAATATATCCATCACATTTCAGCTTAATCTGAGGGATGGTTCTGAGAACAAGTGAAAAATAGCAAAACCATACAAAAAATTCATTAAAAAATTGCAGCGCCACCTGGTGAACAAATTGGGAACTCGGTGTCCCCGGGAGTGTCTATGTACGATATCAAAGCAATTGGGAGAGCGGTTTCAGAGGAGAAGCATTTTGAAGGTTTGCCCCCCCCCCCCCCAAAAACAATAAAATTCATAAAAAATCCAAAAATCGATAGAGCGTGACCATTTGAACAAACTTGGTAGAGATCCACCTAAGGCACATCCCCACCAAGTTTGAAGTAAATCTCGTTAATATTATTAAAGTTATGACCATTACAAGAAATTCCCATGTTAAGTTTTCCTATTAAAACTTTTGTAGAGATTTTTGAAAAAAAAATCATAAAAAAATCCAAAATTCATTGGAACATGACCATTGGAACAAACCTGGTAGACACCCACCCAAGGTACATTGCCACCAAGTTTGAAGTAAATCTGCATGATGGATTTGGAGAAGAAGTCGAAAATGTAAATTAGCATTAGAAAGCCCATTGACTTACATGGTAATCAATAGGAAAGGTGCATTTACCCCAAGGGAGTCGATTTGAAAAAAACATTAAAAATCAGGAATCTGCAGCATTCCCACATAGTGAACAACTTTGTTTGGCCCTTCCATTAGAAACATATCCACAAAGTGTAAGCTTAATCTGAGTGACGGTTCTGGAGAAGGAGTCGAAAATATCTATAACACACAAAAATTCACACAAAAAAAAATAGAAAAAAAACTGCAGCGCCACCTGGTGAACAAATTAACAACAAGGTGTCCCTACATGTCTTCCTGTGTGATATCAAAGCGTTTGGGTAAGCAGTTTCGGGGAAGAAGATTTTTTAAGATTTGTCCACAAAAACAACAAAAAAAATTCATTAAAAATCCAAAAATCACTGGAGCATGACCACGTGAACCAAATTGGTAGAAACCCACCCAAGGTACATTGCCATCAAGTTTGAAGTTAATCTGAATGACGCTTTTGGAGAAGAAGTCAAAAATGTGAATTAGCATTAAAATGCCCATTAACTTCCATAGTAATCAATAGGAAAAGTGCATTTACCCCAAAGGAGCCGAATTGAAAAAATCAGGAATCCACAGCATTCCCACATAGTGAACAACTTTGTTTGACCCTTCTACAAGGAACATATCCACCATGTTTCAGCTGAATCTGAGTGATGGTTCTGGAGAAGAAGTCGAAAATAGCTATAACACACAAAAATCCATAAAGAATTAGGAAAAAATTGCAGCGCCACCTGGTGAACCAATTCAGAACTAGGAGTCCCAGGGAGTGTTCCTGTGTGATATCAAAGCAATTGGGTGAGCGGTTTCGGAGAAGAGGAGTTTTTAAGATTTACCCATTTACGCAAAAAAGAACAAAAAAAATTATTTAAAATCCAAAAATCACTGGACCGTGACCATTTGAACAAACTTGGTAGAGACCCACCCAAGGCACATCTCCACTAAGTTTGAAGTGAATCTGGCTGACGGTTTTTGACAAGAAGTCGAAAATGTGAATTGTGGACGACAGACGGACGGACGACGGACGGACGACGGACGGACGACGGACGACGGACCCTCAAAAAACCTCAGCTGACTGACAAGTCAGGTGAGGTAAAAACTACATTGACAAAAGCACCATTCTAGTTTCAAGTGCATCGGTGGGTACTTACGTCTCTACGTAAAACAAATTGCACACTGCAGAAAAAAAGTATACAACAGCAAAAGCAAACTAGAAACACTTGCTCAAATGCGAATCTGTCAGTGTGCATACAAACAACCGTTGTTGCACTGTACATTCAAATTGAAATTGGAAAAGCTACATGACAGAAAATACAAACTTTAAGAAAGAAGCAGTAGCTAAATTAGTTTCTCGCCATGAAAAAATCTGTAGACAAAATGGAAATACCAGAGGGAATATTTGTTCGAGCAGGACGTCAAGTGTCCGCACACATACAAGATTTGGTTATGTGGTGAGAAACTCTTGCCAGGTCTGGTACACAATTTATTGCAGCTTTGATTCACTTATCAGTCACTGTTCACACCACAGCATGGATTCATTACAAAATGGTCACCATATAGTAGCATTAAAGTGTTTTGTGTGACACGATTTTTAAACAACAGATCTTGGCGATGTACATGTGTAACTATGTAACTGACTGCTGATGTCTGTTGCATGCCTCGCCTATCATAAATATGTGCACGCGTGCCATTGGTGTTCGCATTATTTCAACTTCATTGATAGGACCACACACCCTTCAAAGATTGTAGCTTTTGTGGCCTCTGAGAGCTTAGCTGTGGACAAAAAATTGCTGACGGGCAAACCTAGATTGTGATATGAGAACGGGACATTTACACACATGTATTTTTGAAGATAAGTATTCAGCACATAAATTTTGCAAGTCCCCTCATCAGGTTAAATCTTAATTCTACAGCTTTTGTTTGTGGTTCACTATATACGCCGGAAGCACAAGCCTATGAATTGAAGGTGGAATGACACCTCTACCTACAATAATTTTG
Source organism: Hermodice carunculata (assembly GCA_964020975.1). Taxonomy (NCBI): domain Eukaryota; kingdom Metazoa; phylum Annelida; class Polychaeta; order Eunicida; family Amphinomidae; genus Hermodice; species Hermodice carunculata. The sequence goes on from OZ026627.1 coordinate 68,793,445, forward strand.
AAGATATTCAACCCCTTATCATTTCAATTTTCAAATTAGCAGGTTGATTAGCAAAAGTAAATTCTACAGCTTTGTTTGTTGTTCGTTGGATGCGTTTACAACAAAAACCTATGGATTTAAGTTTGAATAGCACTTCTGCCTATAATAGTTCTGAAGATATTTTTTTTTAGTTTCTGTGTATAATAGTCTGTAAACAAAATCTCTGACAAATCTGCTGGTAAAGAAAGAAAGAAAATCTTTTTTAAATCATGCATGTAACATTAGGTCCCATGTACACCTAGACCATATGTATGTATGTGTGTATGTATGTATATATGTATGTATGTATGTATATATGTATGTAAGTATGTATGTATGTATGCATGTTTGTATGAATGTATGTATGTATGCGTGTGTGTGTATGTATGTATGTATGTATGTATGTATGTATGTATGTATGTATGTATTTTTGCATGCATGTATGCATGCATGTATGTATGAGGCCAAGTTAGTTCACTAGTTCTACTCAAAATACATCGACAAAAGCCAATAAAGCTCGAAAAGTTTATATCGTACTTTGCAGTAAAACACCCCAAGAGAATGATAATGTACAACCTGTTGTGTGGCACGATGATGATGATGATGATGATGATGATGATGATGATGATGATGATGATGATGATGATGATGATGATGATGCTGATGATGATGATGATGATGATGATGATTTTATTAAGCCCCTACACCGGACAGATATTTACAAAGAAAAAGTATTCCTTAATTCAAAACGTTAAAATGATTTCATATCCTAAGTTTCAGCTTTGAAAATATTTGGGTGCAGACTAGATAACAAATTGATTTGGAAAAACCCTATTTCACAGGTGACAAATAAATATGATTGTCTTGTTTATTTTACATGGTTACCAATAATTAAATATAATTCTTGATATATCATATGTTCTTGTATTTGATCTTTGTATATTTGTTTATATGACCTTCAACATGTACTTGTAATTTTGTTATTAAGGGGATCTTATAAGCCCTACGGAGTTAATCCCCTCTCCAAATGAATGATATATTGTACGCCTGTATTATGAATTTTGTTCTATGATTTGATTGGGAACATTGGTTGTATAATTTCTTTGAAGAGAAAGAAATTTTAAAAGGATGATGATGATGATGATGATGATGATGATGATGATGATGATGATGAAGACGAAGAAGACGAAGAAGACGACGACGAAGAAGAAGAAGAAGATGATGATGATGATGATGATGATGATGATGATGATGATGATGATGATGATGATGATGATGATGATGATGATGATGATGATGATTTTATTAAGCCCCTACACCGGACACAACTCATAAATAAATACATTGGCACAATACATAGAAATAAAAAGTACAGTATAGAATAGGGAATTACAC